>CAUYSK010032176.1:0-44746 GCA_963575035.1 Avahi laniger
AGTACAAAACCTTTATTATACTTTTCGTCTCTTTTTGTCTTAAGCCTTTCAAGTAAGCAGAGCAATATACTCGCCGTTTCTAACTTCTGCAGTAATAAGTGTATGCTGCTCCCAGTGCCCTCTGTACACCCAGTCATTTCAGACCTGGTCAGGAGGACAGGAACCTGTCTACCTACCTTTAGATCAAATGTCTGCAAGAGATTGCCCAAAGGCAAAAAAACCCCACTGAACCCGTCTTCCCTGTCTTGTGGAAATGGCAGTGCCCCCTGGAGGCATCTGAAATGCATCTTAGTTTTGCATTTAAAAGTTGTTTAATACCACTTATCTTTTTTTTCCTTCTTATTAGCAACCTGAAATGCTCCAAAATAATACCACTTATCTGCAGCACACAGGATTGAAATGATCTGATAGTATAGATAGTGTGTTAAGAATTAATCCTTTTACACAGTTTTGTAGCAATCACCTTGGCATACAATTCAATATACAACATTTTAAATATTTTTAAGGTACTAAAACTGTAATGATTTGAAATATTTCCATTTTTTTAAGGAAAAAGATACTTAAATGGGATACAAATGTTTTCTCTTTTCTGTCTTGCTTTTGGTTTTTTATGACTACTCCCTGAACTTTTGCCATTCTTAGGTCTCAACTACTCCCAGTGATATTTCCTTTTCTGAATTTTAGATATTAGCATTTGTATTTGTTTGGTACTTATTTATGATTTTCCATTATGAGCTATTTTCTCTATTTACCTATCCATCTTATTTGCTCTTTCTCAGTTTTAAGCTCCTTGAGGGCAAGGATCTATTTCTTTCTATCTGACCATAATATCTACCACATGGTAGGTAATTAATAAATAAATACTGATTAGTTGATTGCAGTAATTAATAGAACTAACCAGAAAATATTTTTCACATTGACTCTTATTGGAAATATTTATAAAAATTATTATTACACTTTACCTTAGTGTAATTAATATAATTACACTTTATTGTTGAGGATTGCTTCATTTTACATTCATTATTCTTAGTATCAGTTTTCAGTTTTAGGTCTGTAGATTGGGGTATAGACAGCATAAGATAGGGATATAGGCAGGAGATACTTTTCATTCTTGTTCATGGTATAGAACTACCTAAAACTAGTTCATCTAACAGGTACAAATGGTAGCGGTAATTATAAATTTGGGTGGGGATGGAGGAGTACTGCCAGGCCAACAACACATGGAAATACCTCAAGTGACATTCTAGGAAGTAACATAAGTGGCAGTGCTGAAGACAACATGTAGTGATCAACTCCCCATGTCTCACCTACATTTCACTTTTGTTGTTTGTTGTTGAGGGTGAGGGGTGTTTGTTTAGAAATGCCCAGAATCTGTTGATTGGACACTGTTAAGGGAATAGGCCTACCCGGTAACTGATTTCTGCAGATACGTTGAAATATAAGTTTATTTAAGCTTATCTTTATAAGAATTTGAATAATAACTAACCCGAGAACATAACCATGATGTTTTATATTTGATTTTTTTGTTTATTATTAGCAAAATCCTTGGCATGTGCCTCCTTTTTTGTTTTTTAGTTGGATTGCTGAAAAACACTGTAGTTTTAATCAGTTTCTGATCAGTTTAGGTCTAGTTAATCTAGGTTATGAATTGTAGTATTATTTGGTTTTGTTTGAATTACAAGAGAAATACCACTTTGAAAAAATTTTCCTAGTGTTGTTAGCCTTCTCGCAAGGCGATACACTGTATATTTTAAAACTTAAAAAACCTGTAAACAAAGTTTTAATCTCCTTTCATACTATGAAAATCATTTTTTTCTCTATGGAGAACTATTTAATATATAATACAGTACTGTTTTTTCACAAATTTTAAGTTACATGCAATTTCAAGGCTGGTCTATTTCCCTTATTCTTGTACTTACGAGGTCAGACTGTCCAAAGAACAAAATATTGTAGAAGATATTTTCTCTACATAATTGTTATGATGATACTGAGCTTTGACATCATAGAGAAAGAAACTAAATAAAAACTTATTTACTCCATGAGTATTATGTGCTTAGAATATATTTCCCTAGATGTTAACTGGAAAGTCATAAAGATTAATCAGATTGAATTTCAGTGTTGTTTTATGAACTATTCTATTACTTTATAAAAGTCTTGATTGAAGGTAGTTTCTTATCAGGAAGTCATTATCTCTTGATAATTGCTAATGATAATCTTCTAATTATATTTAGATTAATTTAAAGTTTGGCATCAGAAAACCAGAAGCTCGGACAGGAACCGAGACAGATACCTGTACAGCTTGTGCAGGTACCTTGATCCTTGAGTTTGCAGCTTTAAGTCGATTCACAGGAGCAACAATATTTGAGGTTGGCTTTTTATGGTCTTTGATCTCCCTGGTATTGGGCATAGCTAACTTTATATGTGTTCTTCATTGTTTACATTTTAGGATTATCAGTTGGAAAATTCCTGTTATTTCAGTGAACTCTTTGTCTAAATTTCATTACGTAGTTTTTAATTGTCAAAAACATAGAAGTCATTGTGATGTAGCTATGTTAAATCCAACTTTGCATTTTGTTTACAAACTATGAAGTAAATTTTTAGGTTTTTAGCTTATAAGAGTTTTTTTAGCCATTTTACTTAAATGAGTTTGATGGCTCCTTGATATCGTAAGTGTCTTATATGAAATACTGTGTCCCTATGTTTTATTTGGTTGACTTCCAGATGGAAGC
Organism: Avahi laniger; assembly: GCA_963575035.1. Taxonomy (NCBI): domain Eukaryota; kingdom Metazoa; phylum Chordata; class Mammalia; order Primates; family Indriidae; genus Avahi; species Avahi laniger. Next base: position 2,730 of record CAUYSK010032176.1, read on the forward strand.
TACAGACACTGGATATGACTATAAAGAGAACAAGTTAAATGGTCTTTGTGTATGTATGTCTGTATGTTGAAATGTCCTGAGGACAGATTTATCACGTTTGGCTAATCTTTTAAACTTAAATTCTTATTCTGTACCTTTTTGACTAATATTTTCCCTTCATTAAAAAGTATAGACACTTTAGCATATTTTCTAACTTAATGTGAACTACAGACTGAGATATTGATGCAGTTACAGGTGAGGAAAATAAGGCTCAACGAGGAGAAGAGACCTGCGCAGCTAGGAGGTGAATGAGTGGAATCAGGATTAGAATCCATGTTTTCTGAATTCAAAGCCCATACACTTTCCATTGGGCTATTTAGTGTTTATGAGTAAATCTGTTGAAAATCATGATTTTTTTTTTTTTTTTTTACTTTTTGAATATACGGTAATTTATTGTCAGAAAAGCAAAGTGATGCGATTGACAGAGCATCAATCTAATACAGGGTTGGCAAACTGCAGTCTGTGGGTCTAGTCCAGCTACTGCCTATTTTTTGAAAATAAAGTTTTATTGGAACACAGCCATGCTCAATTGTTTATTTCTGCCTATGGCTGCTTGTGTGCTACAGTGACAGAGTTGAGTAATTGTGACAGTGATTATATGACCCATAATGCCTAAAATATTTGCTATCTGGTCCTTGTCAGAGAAAGTTTGCTGACCTTTGCTCTAATATATACATAGATCTGAATTCTCATATTCATTGTCCTAAAATTTAATTTTAAACTTCAGTTAAATCTTTAATTTCACTGGGCCTATTTTCATAGCTATAAAATAAAAATAGGCGATACAATCTTTATGAAATTTTCTGGCTCTGAAATTCCACCATTTAATTAAAGTTGTAACCTGTTTCAATTAAAAGAAATCAGCCTAAATAGGTTGAGTCAAGAATTAAAGCTATTGTATATGCTATTATTAAATCTACAAAGTGACAAATTGATTTAATGATATTTTCTTTCACCGAAGTACTTCTGCAGTGCTAAATAGATTCACGCTCTGAAATTAATTTAGAAACTCAACTGTGCATGCCCTTTGCTTTTATATTTTGTAGCATCTTTTAGTCCAAAGCCAATAATTTGATTAAGAACTCGTTTTCATTTAGTGTCCAGTTGATAAAAATAAAGGAGAAAAAGAAAAAAATGGTATCATAAGGTTATAAGTTTGGTATTATCAAATAAATATTCAGTAGCCTAATTGATTTACTAACTTTTCACTAACAAACTTGCATACCATTTAAAAAGGAAAATCTGAAATGACTGTTTCAGAGATAGCATATCAACTTTGAAATTCTCTTCCAATTTTCTCAATAAGAGTATCTAAGAAGGTTTTTACTTTGCATTTAAGTGATGGAAATTATTTTAATAAGTACATCTGATTATGCCGACAATTGATATAATTTAATAATACATATGTGTGAACGTGAACCTGTACTGCAAGAGTAGATGAAATGAATGGTCTCAAAGTGAGACATCCACTAAATAGCATTTTCGGAGTCGTTCTTAACTGTATACTAATTGTCTGAAAAAGAGCCAAGATTTGACTTTGAAGGAGGTTTATACTGTAAATGGTTATCTTAATGTTACTTAGTTCTTAAAATATCCTATGGGTCTTTGATTTTTGCCTGGTTTTTTTACTTGTCAAATACATGCAGTTCTTCAAATATGCATTTCTTTTTTCAATTATAGGAATATGCAAGAAAAGCTCTTGATTTTCTCTGGGAAAAAAGACAACGGAGTAGTAATTTAGTGGGCGTGACTATAAACATTCATACTGGAGACTGGGTACGAAAAGGTAAGTTTAGCTTTTTAAATCTAGTCTTCGTATCTTAATGGTTGGAAAAGAAAGGATTTTCATTTGTTAAAATAATCTTTGGGGTAGTATAAAGCATAGTTTCTCACAAGATTGCTGGAATTTTAATTAATTTAGCCACATTTTTTTGGGAAAGTACCAAATATACCACACTGATTCTACATGATTTAGTATTCTATTTTTTAATGGATATAGTATTATAGGTATAAGGTATAGATGAAACACTAGAATTGATTTCTTTGAGGACTAGAGGATCAGAGTACCACAGACATCTCACATCAATGTATAGTTTAGTGAGAATCTGTATTTAATAATATTATCATCAATAATTATGTTTTTTTCCCTATCTCCAGAAATAGAGTATAGCCTAGTAACTAAGAGCATAGACTCTGGAATCATATTGTTGGAATTCAAGCTATCTGATTTTTTGTTGTTGTTGTTTTGGAGACAGAGTCTTGCTTTGTTGCCTGGACTAGAGTGCCTTGGCGTTAGCCTAGCTTATAGCAACCTCAAACTCCTGGGCTCAAGCAATCCTTCTGCCTCAGCCTCCCAAGTAGCTGGGACTACAGGCATGCGCCACCATGCCTGGCTAATTTTTTCTGTATATTTTTAGTTGTCCAGCTAATTTTTTTCTGTTTTTAGTAGAGACGGGATCTTACTCTTGTTCAGGCTGGTCTTGAACTCCTGGCCTCCAGCAGTCCTCTCGCCTCAGCCTCCAAGAGTGCTAGGATTACAGGTGTGAACCACCGTGCCTGGCCCAAGTTATTTGATCTTGGGCAGATTATTTAACTTCTGTGTGCCTCTCTGTCCATATCTGTAAAATGGGGATATTAACAGTACTTAACTTCATAGAGTTCTGTATGAGGATTAAATGACTTAACCAAGGTAAAGTGCTTAGAACAGTGCCTGACATGTACTACACTTACTATGAAGTAAGTACTCACTAATGCAATGTTATGTCTCTTTGATTAATAATTTTATGTCTGGGAATCTAGCCCAAGAAAATAATATAAAATATAGAAAATTATTTGTTCCCAATGATGTTAATCACATAATTATTTATAATAGTGGAAAACTGAGAAGCAGTCTAAGTCACCAGCGATAAAATAATAGCTAAGAAAATTATTTTATACAAATGTTGGAATATTAAGGTATTAAAATGAATCAAGCGTAGAAGGAACATATAACAATGTTATATGAACAAATAGGATGTAAAGAATATGATTTTATCTTTATGAAACACTCCTATAAAGAAGCACAGAAAAATGGAAATATACTAGAATATTCCTGAGAGTATATCTGTTACACATTTCTCTATTTTTCAAAAGGTTTATCTTGTTTATATATAAAATATAACTGCCTATGTTTAAATAAATAAAAATTATAAAATAATCAGTTTGAGCATATTAAAATAAAATTATTGCCTCCATTCAGTATTGTATAAAATTTTTCTAAATTTTATTTAAAGGGTTTCTGAAACAGATCTGAATCCTGGCTTCAGAATTCTGTGATTTTTTTTCTTTCTTTTTTTATTAAGCCTGCTTTAGACCTCAGGTGAAAATTAATCATAATTAATTTTGAATTAATTATAATTCTCGTATTATGACAGGACACTCTCATTATTAGTCCAGGCATGACCCATTTCATTTAGTTATTTTTAATAATGTATGTCATAAGCACCCACAAATGGACCGTCCATTACAGCAGCAACTTATTTGTCAGCATACTACTTTCGTGTTGGTCCTTGGAATACTGTGCCTCTGCCTCCTCCAAACTGAAGTAACCATCATTCTTCTGCTGATCATTTCCTTGCTTTCCTTTTAATAAAGTTTTATTGCATCTATATGTATTCCTGAGAAAGTATATTTTTTGTTTTGTTTTAAACTTTATAAAAGGATATTGTGTCATATGTACCTTTGGAGACTTTTTAAAAAAAAGTTTAATATTATACAGTAAGTCCTCACTTAATGTTGTGATAGGTTCTTGGAAACTCGACTTCAAGTGAAGCAGTGCACAGCAGGACCTCAGATAATATTGTTTTGTTATAATGTTAATGAGAAAAAGATTGATTTTATTATATGTTGTTTCACTTAAAATCACAGTTTCCAAGAATCTAATTACAACATTAAGCAAGGACTTTACTGTATTGCTAAGACTCATACATATTGTTGTATGAAGTTGTAAGTCATTCTTTTTTAAATGCTGTATGATATTTTATTAGGTGAATAAATCACAGTTTATGGGCATTTGAGTTTTTTGCAGGATTTCATTATTGTGAACAGTAGTGCCATGATTATTTTTGTAGTTGCTACTGTCGTGTATACGTAAGACTTTTCATCTTGGCTGTATACATGCTTAGGAGTGGAATTTTTAGATCATAGGGTAAGTTGATGTTCAGCTTCAGGAGATAATGTCAAATTGTTTTCCAAATTTGTTTTACCACTGTGTACTTTGACCAGCAGTGTATACAAGATCCTGTGGTTTGGCATCCTCCACAACACTTTGTATTGTCATATTTTCAAAACTTTTGCTAATCAAATGGGTGTACAAGTGACATCCCATTTTGGTTTGATTTGCATTTTCTTGATCACTAATGATGTTGTAGATGTCTTTATATTAATATTTATTGGCCATATGTGTTGCTTTTTTTTTGAATTGGATTTTCTTGTTTTTTATCTATTTTCTTTTGGGTTACTTGTGCTTTTATTTTAAAAAAATACTCATAATAATTCTTTATGTATTCTTGATTCTAATTCTTTGTCAGTTATGTGTATTGCCTGTATCTTTTTCCAGTTTTATTTGTCCTTTCATTTTTTAAGTTCTCTGTAACTTTTAATATAGTTAAATTTATCAGTCTTCTATGAATAATACTTTTTTCTCTTATTTAAGAATATCTCCTTAATCAGAGGTCTAAAATGTATTCACTTTGATATTAAGAATTTCAAAGTTTTATTATTGATATTGAAGTTCATGAACCATCTGGAGTTGATTTATGTGTATAATGTGAGGTAAAAGTGGTTCTTACAGATTTCTCTTTTCTTTGAGTTTTTAGCAGCACTTTACAAATATGGGGGGCCATTTAAAATTTTTATCATAATATTTATAATTCAATGGTCTATATCTGAGTCCCCAACCCGCGGGCCACGAACTGGTTCTGGTCTGTGCCTTGTTAGGAACCAGGCCACACAGCAGGAGGCAAGCAAGCTTCGTCTGTATTTATAGCCGCTCCTCATCACTTGCATTGCTGCGTAAGCTCCACCTCCTGTCAGATCAGCTGCAGCATTAGATTCTCATAGGAGCACGAACCCTACTGTAAACTGCACATGCGAGGGATCTAGGTTGTGCACTCCTTATGAGAATGTAATGGCTGATGATCTGAGGTGGAGCTGAGGCGGTGATGCTAGTGCTGGGGAGTGGTTGCAAATGTGAATTATCATAAGCAGAGAGGTTTGACTGCACAACAGATGTAATATGCTTAAATAATTCTGAAACCATCCCCCCACCCTGGTCCATGGAAAAATTGTCTTCCATGAAATTGGTTCTTGATGCCAAAAAGGTTGAGAAGTGCTGGTCTATATGCTAATATGAGATACTTATGATCTGTGTGATACGTATCCTTTGAAATGTATTGGAGTGTTCTTTTTGGCCTAGAACATGGTCAATTTTTGTAAATGTTCCATATGTGCTTAAAAAAATGTGTATTTTCTAATTGTTGGATACAGAATTCTATAAATGTCAGTTTGCTCGGTGTTAATAATTGTGTGTAGATCCTGCTGATTTTCTGTTTGCTTGCCCTATCAATAGTTAAGAAAAGTACATTAAATTTGCAGCAGTAATTATGATCTTATTAATCTCTCTCTGTAGTTCTGTTTTTGCTTTATATATTCTAGTGTATATATTGGGTGTGTTCATTTAAAACTGCTGTGTCTTCTTAGTTGAACCTTTTGTCATTATGCAGTGACCCTCTCTGTCTCTGACAGTAGTCTTTGTCTTAAAATATATTTTATCTGATAGTAATATAGCTACAACAGCTTTATCTTGCTTAGTATTTGCCCGATAAGTCTTTTTTTATCCTTTTACTTTCAATCTTTGTAGGTGCTCATACTATAAGTGTATCTCTTATAAAATTTACAGTCTTTTGAAATCTATTTTTTCAATCTTTGTCTTTTAATTGGTGAGTTTAGTCCATTTACATCATATTTTTAATATATTTGGACTTATTTATTCTATCTTAATTGTTATTTTAGTGTGTTCTACCTTTTTTATGTTTCTTTTTAGTTGTGTTTTTAATTGATACCTGTATCTATTTCCTAATGACATGAACTTTATGATGCCCTCTCATCCCTTTATGTCCCCCTGCCCCAGCCTTCATTCCTGTTTTGTTGATATTGTATTGATACTTAGTTCTTATTGATTATGACTTTATTTTCTCCTTTTTCTTTTGGTCTTAGCGATCTCTCTCTTTCTGTCTCTCTGTCTCTGTCTCTCTCTTTCTTTCTCTCCGCCACTCCCATCTCCCTCATCTATTTAAAGATAACAAATCCTGGGTTTGTCGCTCTTCTTATTTAAATATTTCATCCAACTTTTTTCAGTAGATTTTTATAGCTTCCAAGTCTGTATGTACCTAACAAGAGTTTTATTGTGCTTTCATATTTGAGAGATAGTTTTGCTGTGTGTAATTTTTGATGTAAGTTACTATCCTTCAAGTTTTTGAAAGTACTCTTTTTGTGTTCGTCTTATGTTCTGTTAAAAAGTACGATGTCATTCTGATTTTTATGCCCTTATATGTAATTCACTCTTTCTGGAAAACCATGAACATCAAACACAAAGAAAAATTTCTAAACTGTCACATAATTTTAGATGTAGGGTTTTTTTTTTTTTAAATCTCTCCTTGTGATATTCTGTGGGCCCTTTCAAATTAAAAATTTGTTTTTAATTACTAAAAATGGATTTTTTAAAAAATATTTTATCCTTTGATTTTATCCTTTTGATTTTTTTATCTCTCTTTTTGCAAAGAAAGATAAATCACTGTCACTTCTATTTCTGTCCCCCCTATAGCTTAGCTTTTCTTTTATGTTTTCTTTTTTTGCCTTTCTTTTTTCCTTCTAGGAGGTTACTACACATGGTCTTTTAATTTGCTAATTTGTTCCTCAACTGTATTCTTTCTGATGTACAATCCATCTATTATGTTATTTTTACTATTGTTATATTTTTAATTCTGTGTATATCTACTTGATTTTTAAATTTTTTTCTTCTCATTTTTTATTGCTAATACTTTTCTTGTCTCTTTAATACATTTATTAGGCTAATGTTAAATTCTTAATTTGCCTGTTCCGATATTTTTTCTTCTTCTGATAAACTTTTATTCTAGTACATTATTTTTCTTTTTAAAAAGTCCTGTTTCTTCAGCGTCTTGTTTTTGTTCTGTGAGTTCTTGTTCCCATGTCTCCGACTTTGTGAGATGGTCCGTTCCAATCCCAGTGATTTCAGTGTTGAATTTTAAAAAGTTTCTAAGAATACTAATGCCTGGACTCCTGGAAATTCTGATGCCCTTGGTGTAGGGATTTCTAAGATTGTAATTATAATTTAGATTATAATTCACCAAGCCTAGGAATTAGGAGGAGAAAAGGTGGGGAAGAGACTGTTTTAGAGTTTGTCCCCACCTGATTTGTTCAGATCCTTACACAGGTTTCTGTGCTGCCCGGAGTTTTCTCCTGAGGGTACTTGGGGCAGAGGTCTGAAATGTAGTCTCAAGGCAGTGGCAGGAGAGAAGCAGGAGCAAAGCTCTAGCAGTTTCCTCTTTTATCCTTTCGTAGCCATGCCTGGCTGCCTTCTGCTCCAGGTCAAAGCTATCCCCTTTCCCTCCCTCCCTCTTCCCCAGAGATTTCTTACAGGTTTTTTTTTTTTTTTCCTTGTTATTTTATTTCTTTAGTTCTCTGGTGATCTTGGAGGAAGAAGCCAGCAAGTATGTTGGCACCTCCAAACTATAGTAGTCTTGTTTTTGTATCTTCTATGACTAAAGATTAGTGCCTTACTAATTAAGGATTCAATCAAGAAATTGCATCATGGCACCCTCTAGTGCTTGTTCATTGAAGTTCCTCACTGAGAAAATTTACTTTTAAAAAAATCTTAAAACTATGTAGTATCTCTTGCTTTTAAATAAGTGCTCTGTAACCAGTTTTGCAAAGTAAGCTTTGTTTTAATCATAAATTCAACAAGGAAGCCATTATTCATACAGTAGGGTTAATATTTCTGTCAATGTATAATTTTTACTTTAAACAGTTTTGTGTTTAGACTAATTTTTAATTGTGCTAGTTCCCTCTCTTGTACTCTATAAAAAATGTTTAATGCTTGTTTAATGAAAAATCACATTGTATGTTTTTCCATAGATAGTGGAGTTGGAGCAGGGATTGATTCATATTATGAGTATCTTTTGAAAGCCTATGTCTTGCTTGGAGATGACAGTTTTCTGGAAAGATTTAATACGGTAAGTTGATCCAATTTTGCATTTTTATAGCCAATTTCATTTGAGTCCATATTTTGATAGAAATTTCAGTTACCTGTGTGACATTCTAAAAATAATTTGTTTTTAAATGTGTAGTGGTTTTGTGTCAGTATTCCCTGATGATGTTGAACAGGGACAGGGTAAAAGCTACATACATTCCAAACAATTAGTTTACAAAGCAATTTTATTTTCAGCTTTTATCAGAAAATTTCTAGATATGCCAGTAAGTGATAAAATGGATTTGACATTGTACAAGAAAGAGAATTATTGGAATAAGTTACTAGTTAGCTTTTTCTTTTGGATTCTAATCCTTTTTGACGTCTTGAAAGTTTGGACAAGTCTTTGATCATACCAAATATACAGGGCTTTGAAGACTTGGAGAAACTAGTGAATATTCATTTCAAATGCGGGTCTGTAAGTCTTAAGACTGGATCAGAACCACAGGCATATTTTTGGGGGAGAAAGGGAGGATTATTGAACTCAATTGGATCACCTTTGTAATTGAAGCAAACTGAAATTAATATAGCAAACTCATCAGTTACATCACTGTATTCTTTTAAAAATAATTTATCGTTTCTTTGCTCACCCATTAGTTCACCCATGTTACATGTGTGAGACGTTATGATATAGTGGTCAAAAGTATGGGAGATGTCCTGGTTTAAATCCTGGTTGGACCACTGCTGGTTTTGTGATATGGTAGTACTAAAACTATTTATAGGGTTATTAGGAGGATTAAATGAGTTTATGCATATGAAGTGATTAGAATAGTGCCTTCGTCTATGGCAGGCACTCAATAATGGTGATTAAATATTAGGCAAGTTAGCAAAAAATAAACTAGTAGAAGTTTTAATAAGTCAAATCAATTGAATACTTTAAAAAATACTATCACATATATTTATTAGATTATAACAAGAATTTCTTGAGATGAATGGGAACAGATAGTATTTTTATGACTGATTACTACAACACAGCCTGTTGTCAAAACTGAGAAATAACTAGGAGAAGAAGACAAAAGAAGGGGAGAAAGAATTTCTAAGAGCATAAAAAGTAGAGAGAGCAGACTGTAAGAGTGGCAACAGTGATTAGATATGTTAGTTTAAATAGTAGTTAGCACTAGAATTTTTTTTTTTTTTAATTTTTTTTTTTTGAGATAGGGTCTTGCTGTGTTTGTCCAGATTGGTCTTGAATTCCTGGGCTCAAATGATCCTGTTACATAGCTGGGATTATAGGCTCGTACCACTGCACTTATCTAGAGCACCAGAATATTATGTTAGCTGAGAAAGAACCAAACTTCCTAGATATAGACAAAAACTAATTCTGTAATATGGAGGCCGTAACTCTATTCCAAGGGGACCTAAGAACATCAATGGGCCATAAAGGTATCAGATTGACTTTCCTCAGAAGGTCCCATATTAGATGTAGTCCTCAACATTCTATGTCTGAGTTACAGGACATAAAGGAGGGTATATGTTTTAGAAGATTTCCATCCAAAATAATTTAAATATTTACATAGTTAATTGATAGTGTATTTATGTATAAATTCTGGTTTAATTTCTTTACAGTGCTATTTAATGTGTTTAGTACATCTCTTTTCATCTACTTTCATGAACGCATATTGTGATCTTTTAGCACTACGATGCCATAATGAGGTACATTAGCCAGCCACCTCTTCTCCTCGATGTGCATATCCACAAACCAATGCTGAATGCTCGGACTTGGATGGATGCTTTGCTTGCCTTTTTTCCAGGTTTACAGGTATCAAGAACTCTATTTTTTTAATAGAAAAGTAAAATGATTTTAATTAAGTACATTTGTGATCTCTGAAATTGAATTACCAAAACATAGTCACATTCCAAAATTGTGTTAATATACATTTTTCTGTTTATATAATGATTATAGATAAAAATCAGCTCATATTTAATCAGGTAATTTTGTTTTTCTTGACTTCTAGGTTTTAAAGGGGGATATTAGACCTGCTATTGAAACTCATGAGATGTTATATCAGGTGATTAAAAAACACAATTTTCTACCAGAGGTAAGCAAATAATCTTTGAAATTCTAATTTTATATATATGTATATACTATAACTGGTTAATTTAAAAGTAGAAAATGACATCTTTAAGGCTTGTTTATTCTTTTATTTTTCCTGGTTAAATAGTTTAATTATTTTTTATTTATACAGTATTTATATACCTTTGCTTTTCTTCATGTATTAAGAGAAGTCTAGTTTAGGGTAATTCTGACATTTTATTTTAAAAAAAATTTCCAACATCCTGTTTCTCAATCCTTTCTAACCCATGCCATTATAATATTGTCTCATTCTAACTTTTATATATAAGGTACCAGCTAGGGAGATCTTGTCACTTTTTATTTTCTGAAGGTTGTTTTATGAAAACTAGATTCATTAAATACACTTTTGCTGGTCACACATGCTCCCTGGAAATTTGGAGAATGCCAGCCTTTCCTCATGCTAATTGAGAATTACTCTTCCTGGGTTTTATACATTATATAGGTAGTATATATTCTTGCTAGCTTGATATGACAAGATTTTAATAGCATACTTTTTGGCTTTCCAGAAATGTACCATTAAAAATTTCCAAATGTGTGTATGGCCTTGTTCTATCCCTGCTTATTGGCTACCCTCTGTGAGATATCTAAGCATTCCACCAACTTAGAATGCTTCCTAAAGTGTTTGTTTTGGAAAGTATAGTTTTATTAGCCTTCAGGTGAGTAGGACTGTGCATTGTAGAAAATTCATATCCATCCAGAATAAACTGAGGTTTCAACTAAATACATTTATCACGAATAAAGTGTTTATTTGATTCCCATAACAGTTTTTTTTTATTTTCTTTTGAAAACCAGTTGGTTCTGTTATTGAATAAATTTCAAATGGACTAATTTTATTTATTATTAAACAATGTCTCATTCTACAAAGGATTTGAGATTGTTAGAAAACATGTGCTAAAATAATGCTAAAATAGAAATATGCATACTTGAAAATTGCTAAGAGAGTAAATTTTAAGTGTTCTCACCACACAAAAAAAGTATGTGGGGTGATACATATGTTAATTAGCTTGATTTAGCCATTCTACTGTGTATGCATATATCAAAATATCATGTTGTACACCATAAATATATGTAATTTTTGTCAATTTAAAACATTTGAACAAATATGAAAACTAGGGAAATAATAATTAAGAGGAAAAAGTAGAGAGAAGGAAGAAAAAGAAAACATAATTATGTAGACAATCAGGACCCATTTGTGACATTACTGAGTTTCATTACTTTATTACTGAGTTTTTCTGAGTTTGCAAATAGCCAAAATATTTATTTAAAAAGCAGTCCATTCAATTGGTAAAAATTGCAGCCTTTGCAAAATGAATTGTGATTTTAAGCAATGAAAATTGATGTTCTATTGATGAAAATATGTCATGGTTGATATTCTAATTGCTTTTACCTATTTATGAATTAATGTGTACTGCTGTGCATTTTAGAAGTACTTGTTTATTTAATCATATTTTTAATTCATATTTGTATGTTGTTTTGTTCAGGCATTTACAACAGATTTCAGGGTACATTGGGCTCAACATCCTTTAAGGCCAGAATTTGCGGAAAGTACCTACTTCCTGTATAAAGTAAGATAATTTACCTCTCTTGGTTTTTTTAGCCCCCATTCTCTGTTTATATCTCTCTTTTTTAATAGTAAGTGGGTTTTCAAAGTCCTCTTTTAGGCCAGGCGCGGTGGCTCATGCCTGTAATCCTAGCACTCTGGGAGGCTGAGATGGGTGAATCGTTTGAGCTCAGGAGTTCAAGACCAGCCTGAGCAAGAACGAGACCCCGTCTCTACTAAAAATAGAAAGAAATTAGCTGGACAACTAAAAATATAGAAAAAATTAGCCGGGCTTGGTGGCGGTATGCCTGTAGTCCCAGCTACTCAGGGGGCTGAGGCAGAAGGATCGCTTGTGCCCAGGAGTTTGAGGTTGCTGTGAGCTAGCTTGATGCCACAGCACTCTAGCCCGGGCAACAGAGTGAGACTGTGTCTCAAAAAAGAAAAAACAAACAAACAAACAAAAAAATACCAAAACCACATAGTCCTCTTTTAATATTGTAATGGTTGGATATATCATACTTCTTACTCATCTAGTGTGTGGAGTTACTGAAAGATGCAAGGATTGACATGTAAGTTTATGCCTTTTAAAAATATTTATGTAAGTGTTTTTTTAAGGAGAAATTTTGTGTTCTAGAGATGCTTTCTAAAGCATGTCTCTTGCCTTTCTTCGATCAGGTAACCTTTCTGGGCATTAAAAATTAAATCTAAAGGCAAATATAATATGGTTGCACAACTTTTCAATTGTATATTTAAGAAATTCCGTAAAGCAGGATCCATGGCTTATGTTCAGAGATCAGTTCTATGTAACATGTGTTCCAGTGCCTGATATAGTGCCTGGAACCTAGTAGGTACTCAATAAATATTTGATAAATGAATGGGTATATGGTAATATATAAGCTATGTATGTGTATACATATATTCTCCTTTTCATTAGGCTACAGGAGACCCTTACTACCTTGAAGTAGGGAAAACACTTATTGAAAATTTAAATAAATATGCTAGAGTGCCTTGCGGATTTGCTGCCATGAAGGATGTTCGTACTGGAAGTCATGAGGACAGGTAAAACAATTGCTAACCTCCCCTTTCCTCGGGGTAACTCTGAAACAGCACAGAATACAATTACTTGTTAGAATTCAGATAAGTTTAATTCTTTTGCAAAGGGTATTTCAGGACACAAACCTAAGTTCATTGTTTTTGTTTTTTAAAACTCTCTTGAATAACACATTTTTAAATTGTTTGAAAAGTTTGTATTTTTATCTTAGTGCCTGGTGTATTGTAGGTGTTCAAATGATTTTTAAATAGATGAATGAATGAATGATTGTTAAATATCAGAACCTTGTTATTAGGAGTATTTGGAATGTTTTTCCCCCTTTGTTAATTTTTTAAGTATTATATAAGATATTAGAAATTATCAAGATGATGATGAATGATCTGGATTATGAGTTGTGCTTCATCAAGATTTCCTCAGAAGCTGTGTGTACTCTTATTCTGTTGCTGATTTGAAGGGGTGGGGAAGACCAGTGTTAGTTTCTGTTTTGTTGGATCCTGGACGGATGTGGATAGCATGAAGTTCTCAAGCTATAAAAAGCACTCTTTGGTCAATGTGATATTCACAAACATTCCAGTTATTCCAAGACTGCTTATCTGGTTATCACATCTCCAAATGAATGCTAAAGCTTGTTTATTCATTTGATTAGCAATGTTCATTCCACAAATATTTACTAAGGCCTTTTATGTGCCAGCGTTATTACTAGTTTTTGAGGATTAAAGATGTGAAGACATGTCCTTTATGTCATTGAATCACTGAAGACAGGCAGATAAACAGACTTTTTAAAACATGGTATAAGTGCTATGAAACACGTTAAAGGGAGCGTGAAACACATGTTGGGATATGATAGTTGCTGAAAGGTTCCTGGAGAGCCTGTGTCCTGAAGGATGAGCAAGAATTAGAAGAAGAAAGAAGTAAAAGACGTTCCAGGCAGAGGGACCGCAGACATGAGAAACATAGCACTCATTATCTACTCACAGGGTTGCCCCTTAGTCTTTTACCCAGAGTATTTGGGTAATAGTTAATTAGTCTTGGAACCTCTGTCTCTGCTGATGAGAAACGGATAGGTTTCTGGAAGCAGGCACACAGGTAACAGCAAGAAACGAAAGCAGATACACATTGTGTTTGTCAGTGACATTTATTGACTGTTTCCTGTACTCCAGACACCCTTCTAAGCACTTTATGTGCTTTAACTCACTTGATCCTTATAACAACCCTCAGAAGTGTAATTCTATTATAATCTTCATTTTAAAGATGAAGAAACCAAGGCAAAGAGAAGTCAGGGAGCTTGCCCAAGGTCACACAATTAGTAAGGTTAAGTTAGAATTCAAATCAAGACAGATTGACTCTTGGCAACTGTGTTATACTGGCAATTCATTCAAAGGACGATAAGTAAGCACCTGCTATGTGCCAGGCACTGCACTTAGGTATGAGGATAGAAAGGTAAAATAGAACTAGTGCCTTCCCTCCTATGACTTATTAATGAATAAGATAGGTCTGTAAAGAAATAATCACAACCATGTGATATGTTCCATAGTGGAAAAGAGGCAACAGGTTGAGGAATTACAGAGGAAGACATGATTTACTCTGTTTAGGGAGTTCCATTTTCCTTTCTTCCTTCCCTTTCTTCCCTTCTTTCCCTCCCTCCCTCCTTCCCCCTCCCAGGCTGGAGTACGGTGGCCCAATCATAGCTCATTGCACCCTTGAACTCCTGGGCTCAAGCAATCCTTGTACCTCATTCTCCCAAGTAGCTGGGACCACAGACACGCATCACCACACCTGGTTAATTTTTCTGCTTTTTGTAGAGACAGGGTCTCTCTGTGTTGCCCAGGCTTTTCTCAAACTCCTGGCCTCAAGCAAGTCTCCTGCCTCAGCCTCCCAAAGTGCTGGAATTATAGATGTGAGCCACCACGCCCAGCCAAGTTACATTTTTCAAAGTTTAAACATCCATCCCCTGCCCATCAAATATTCCTTTTATGACATTGTTTCTGGACTTCTTTCCACTGCCTTTGCCCTATTCTGATTGTATTCAGGTATACGGAATCTCTCTTAAAATATCATGTCCAGACTTAACCATACTCTCAGGATATGCCCAGCACAACAGCACTGTAACTATCTGGATTCAAATAAGGGATCCCTGATTTTCTGAGGGGCTGACAAGTTTATACCCTCTACCTAATTGAGGACCACTGCTTCATCCACTCACTGTTCATTGTACCTCTAATATGTGTTTAGCCCGACAAAAGGTTGAGAACTACAAATCTTTATTATACTGTGTTTCTAGGTGTGCTTCAGATGTTTTAGCAGCTTTATTATGTTCAACTCACAGTGAGCTTGTGATCGACAAGCCTCAGGGACTTAACTATATAGCCTTGTGACAAATGGGTGTTATCTATCCTACAGCTGAGTTTGCTTTTTTAGTGTAAACTTAGAACTTTATACTTAACCTAGAAAAATTTCATTTTGTTGTTTTTTTCAGTTTCTAGACCAAAAAGAGAGATTGAATCTCATTTCAGTCATCTTATCTATTAGCTAAACTACGAGTTTTCCGTGATCTGCAGTTTGGATAAGCAAAAATTTTTTCGTCCAAATTGTTGGGAAGAATTTTGGTTGGACTGTGACCAGTGCCTTATGGCACTTGAGAGCTTTCAGTTACCGGCTCTTTGCATTTGGTTGCTTATTCCCCTGCGGATCTACTAGTGCTCTCCTCCAGCTCACCAGCACACACGTGTGCGCACACACGCACCAAGTTTTAAAATGAAATATCTTTTCCTAATAACAGATGGAAGATCTGTTTCCAAAGCCCATATTCTTCCACTGTGTTCCACTACCTCTCCAACTCATTCTTTAATAATGCTATTTAAACTTGCATTCAATTGAGTAAATGTTTATTGAGTGCCTACTATGTGCCAGGAATTATACTTGGCCAGAGGTGTGAAAGTATGCACCCTGTCCAGTAAACTAAAAGTTATTTATTACTGCCAAAACCCAGGGTGCTTTGGGAGGTAGTAAATTAAATTTGATGTTACTATAACTCCATCTGTCAGCTATGCTCTTTTTCTGACACTTTGAATTTTATTTAAACTTTTCTTTAAAAAGTTATTAAAACAATAATATTAAATCATTTGTAATATTAAATCATTTGTAAAGGCACATATATTTTTACTCTCTTTATTTCTCCACATTCCATTCTTGACAGGTATAGAAATATTTACAGTATTATAATCATAGCCCATGTGACTTTGTGTCGTACTTTTTTCATGTAACTTTTTATAAATGATTACCTGTAAAGCCTTCTTGTTCATCACTTAAATGGCTACATAATAAACTCCATCAGAATTATATGACTTTATCCAGTTCTGTTACTATTAGTTGAAGATTGTTATATAGTTCTCACTAATAAAATTCATCTGAGTTATTTCCCTGCTGTTGATTGTCTGTAGAAGAAATAGAGAACTGTTCCTTATTGGAAGACCTATAGAAAAATCTTGTCTGCATTATTGACAAGATTTAGTGTAACTGTGTGTTAGGCAGCTACTCTGGTCTTTTTCATTAACATGGAATTTACTTGGAGTCAAGATTATTCTTCCCCTGGGAGATTGATATCCTCTATGGATCATTGGACATCTAAATTAGTATAGACAGGGTTATTGACCTTGACTATATGGTTCTCAGATGGTTGGCATTTAGATATTTTATTGTTCTTATATTTATTTGTGACTTTCCATTTTAGAATGGATTCTTTCTTCTTGGCTGAAATGTTTAAATATCTTTACCTATTATTTGCTGATAAAGAAGACATTATTTTTGACATAGAAGATTACATCTTTACAACAGAAGCTCACCTGTTACCTCTTTGGCTTTCTACTACAAATCAAAACATCTCTAAGAAGAATATGGTGAGTTTTTGAGTTAGGTGTCTTATTCTGTTTTTTACTCCCATATGTTTGTTTTCTAGGAAAAGTAATCTAAGACTAGAATTCAATAAATATTTGTATGGTAGGAGGAAAAGTACATATAACGTTTTCTTATTTTGTTTTTATTGCATTCTGTATACACTTAGACTTCATTAAATGTCTCCTTTTAAAAAATCATAATGTTCAGTAAAACAATTATTTTTGTTTACATAAAATTTTTTTATATTGTAGACCTCAGAATATACAGAACTGGATGACAGTAATTTTGACTGGACTTGTCCAAATACTCAGATTCTCTTCCCTAATGACCCATTGTATGCTCAGAGCATTCGTGAACCCTTGAAAAACGTGGTGGATAAGAGCTGTCCTAGAGGCATCATCAGAGTGTAAGATGTATTATTTTTTATTTGTTAATATCAAAGTTAATTCTTAGTAAATGACAGAGAACTTAAGGAACATATAACAACACCCGAGAAGATATTCACTTAGACCAAAAATATTGAGGTATGTAGTTATCACTGATTAAAATTAAAATTTTTTTGTAAAATTAGATAGTAAAGCTCATTTTGCAGTAATGTCTTTTTTATTATTATGGAAGTTTTCAATCTATCTTTGTTTAATGAACTAAGTAATAATAAGTGGGTAGTATGTAACAGTTTTTAACTTCTGTAGCTCATTTTTACACATAACATTTTCATCAAATATTTCCATATCTTACGCATGTAGAAAGTATTTTTCCTTATGTCTGTAGTTTCTGTGTCATGAAAAACAGGGATTTTTTTGTTTGATTTTTATTTTTTGAGGGAGTACTTATTAAATAAAAAATATTTTTGGCTTAATGAGTTCATTTTCTTCCAAATAGTTACATTAGGAAGGCCATTGCAGGAAAATTTTTAAAAATATATTTTTTATGTGAGCATTATCATTTATTGATATAAGTATTATTTTGCTTTTAAAATATTGGGAGAAACATCTTGGTTTTAGAGGAAAACATCAGTAGTTACAAATGCCCAAACGAATCTATTCTGTACCTTCAAACAGTTACAATGCTGTTGACTCATACTACCTTATATAGACAATATACATGCTTTTGTAACTGGAAAATATACTATTTGAAAGCTATGCCACTTATTAATAACCTAAATTATATGTAGAAAAATAACTGTTTCCAGTTATTATAGTTTTATTTGTTCTAAAACTAGCAATTTTCTACATATTTAACATTATTTTTAATTGGCTTATGTTTTTTGCCAATTCTGACTTGTAGTTTTTTAAGCCTTGCCTATAATTACTTTTAGCAGAGAGGAGAGTTTCAGGAGTGGAGCTAAACCACCTCTGAGAGCCAGAGATTTCATGGCCACTAACCCTGAGCATTTAGAAATCCTGAAGAAGATGGGGGTGAGTTTGATTCACCTCAAAGATGGGCGAGTCCAGTTGGTCCAACATGCAATCCAAGTAAGACATTGCTGTACTAATTAGATATCATCTCTTCTCTGCTTTCTTTGGTCTCATTAGCTTTAATAAGATAATGACATTTGACTTTTTAAAAACTTTAAATACATTTTTTCAAGATAAGAGAATCAGAATTTTAGGACTTGGAAGTATCTTGGAAAGTCATCTAATTCAACTCCTTTATAGTATAAATAAATTAACTAAGTCAGAGATAGGTTGAGTAATTTGCTTAAGTTAATATACTCAAATGTAGGACTCAAATCTAAATTTTCTATTTCTCAGTCCAATGTCTTTCCACTATTTTATTTAGAGTGTAACTTTAAGAACTAATAATTAGTTTTACTGTTTACATCTCTTTTATGTTTTAGTTTCTAAAGAGCTGTTGAATCTTAAGTATTTTATTATAGGCATTTTATTTGTCTGCACCTAGGAAAGATAATTTTAGGGGACATTTTTATTGATTTTTACTTTAAAAGTTTTTATAACATGAGGTCTTTAAATTATTTACCTTATTACCATAGCGATTCTCAAAAAACTACATAGTTTGCTGAATAATTTCTACTGAAAACCATATTCAAGTTTCCCTTAATCTTAAATTTAACCTTCCCATAACCACGCCATGCCTTCAAATTGTCACCTCATCCGTGTTTTTGCCTCATCCATCCTTAAAGAGTATTCTTCCTCTTCCTTATGTTTTACTCACCCTCACTTCCTGGTAGTGGGAGTGACATCTCTTAAGACATTGCTGTTACTTAGGCCACCAGTGACATAATGGCTACCAAGTGGCCTCCTAATCCTTATATGATTTAATTTTTCTATAACTGTTGACTGGCCCCTTCTTAAAACATTTTCGTTTCTTGGCTTCCGGGATATTTCAGCAGCACAGTTCTTTTTATACTTCTCTGTTCATTGTTTTGTAGATTCCTTTGTAGCTCTCCTTTCTTGGTACAAACACTCAGTGTAGGCACTTTTCCAAGAATCTAGATATTTTCTCCATATGCTCTTCAACAGTTTTGCCTATTTCCACAAACTCAGCTATCATCTTTGTACATATGATTCTTAGATATGTATAAGTAACCCTGATTCCTAACTTTAATCTTAAACTCAGCTTTGATCTACCTGTTACGCATTTCTGCATCTCAGTCTCAATCTGTCCAAACTTGAATTATCTGTTCCTTCTTTACTCTCTTCCTGCCTGTACCTCAGCCCATCTTTCCTTCTTTTGTTCTCTATGCAAGTAAACTTGATCATAATTCTCTAAGTAATCAAAGCTAGAAATTTCAGCATAGGCTTTTAACTCCTGTCTCCCAATTCCTGTCTATCGTCCTCCATCCTCCAACTCCAATCACGTCCTATTGGTTTTTCCTGTAAAGTGTCAAGAATCTATCTTCTTTTTTCTATTATACTCAGTCATTCTTCAACTTTTCCTCTGTTAAGACTCAAGTCAAATGTAACTCTAAATCTTTCCCTGATAACACACAGCAGAACCAATTGTTCTCTTGTCTGTATTCCTGTACCACTTTCCCACTTGAGAAATTTTATCATAGCTAATTTTACATGTTTCTCCTCTAGACACAGACTTGTTAATGACTGTGTCTCCAGCGCCTAGGCAAGTGCTGGAATAGAATAAGTACTTGATCCATACGTTTTGAATCAAATTGTATCTGGTTGTTAATTCTCCATTTCAAGTAGGGGAAGTATGGGTCAGGTATGAGGTTTATTTCTTCACAGGGGAAGCCAGTGGGAAAAGCAAGCAAAGTGAGCATTTGATAGAAGTCCAGTTCTCACTGCATCAAAAGTGGTTTATAGAATAGTGAGAATGACACTGATAAAAATTACAGATATTTTCAGAAAATATTTCTGCAAGTAATATTTTTGAGGAAAAGTAAACCGTAAATACTTGGTGACCTAAAGTGAAAGGAGAAATTTTAGAGTGGGAGACTATAGTGCTTTGTATTTAGAAAATCAGAAAGGTTGGTGGAATTTTCCAGAAAGGAAGGATAAAATGGATCTGTTTCTTTCATAGGCTGCTAGTTCAATTGATGCTGAAGATGGGTTGAGGTTCATGCAGGAGATGATTGAATTGTCAAGTCAGCAACAAAAAGAACAGCAGCTACCTCCACGAGCTGTACAAATTGTTTCCCACCCATTTTTTGGCAGGGTAGTATTGACTGCTGGACCAGCTCAGTTTGGGCCGGATCTGTCTAAACATAAAGAGGTAATATAAATTTAAAATATGCTTGTTGAAATTGAATTGAAAACATTAAGTATTGTCTAATTTTTTAGTCACCAATTTAATAGTTTCAGTTTGTTTTAAAAGTTCAGTATTCAGCCTCTCAGATTTAAGTGAAGTAAAATATCTTAAAAATTTGAGTCATACTTTATGTAATATGATTATAGAGTTTTAATTAAAATTTTGTTCAGATTATATCCAATTTCTTGGTCTCTTCTCTAATTTAGCACCTTTAATTTATCTAAAATGGTTTTCAAACTTTCTAACAACCACTAGAACCTTTTTTTAGGCAAAAATCTAACTCAAGAGCTTAATGTAGAAAAACAGCTAAAAGCAGCTGTGCTCTGGTTGAAGTGGCTACATTGGCAGCCTGGGACCCTGAAGTTCCTGAAGAACTCTAAGCTAGTAGGTCCTCTTAGTTATAATGTGGGAAAAAAAGACCTGCATAGCTCAACAATTCACAGGTACATCTGACTAATTGATTGAAGAGCCAGGACCACAGCCCAAGTATCCTGACAATCTAAAGCCAATGTTCTTATATTCTATTACTCTGAATTTAGACTTTTGTCTAATGGGTATTTTAAACTATGTAAAAGGTTTATACATTGGATTCATTCAGCAGCTATATATTGAGTGCCTACTGTATTCCAGGTACCACTTGCTGTATATCAGTTTACAAAACCAATGAAGAAGATCCATGGCCTCAGAGAGTTTACATTCTAAGGGAGTGAAGGATATTAATATGTCTTTGAATTAACAACTTTAAAAAAAATCAATTCTCTGATGAATTTGATTTTTCTAGGAAAAAAAACTGCTTGCAGATTCATATAGACTAAATGTATTTTTTTCCCTCTTTCAAAAAGTTTTCCAGTTACCAATGATAGTTTAAAAAGGGTTCCCGGCTGTTGTAAATGTAGTGAATCTGCCTATAGGTCCCGACTTTACCGCTTACTAACACCGTATCTTTGAGCAAATTATGTGACCTGAGTCTCAGTTTCCCCATATGTTAATGGAAATACTATTTGTATCCTTTTGCTCAGAGTCATTATGAAGATCAGATTTAGTGATTTACGTAAAAATGTTTTATAAACTACAAAGCACAATAGAAATACTGGTTGGGTACTGTGATAACGCAAAATGTTTAAAACAAAATTGTATGCTAACTATATATTAATATGTTATAATTAGAAAAAATGAGTTCTAGTTCTCTTAAAGCTCTGAATACTGAGGGGTAATGACTAGATTGCAATTTGAGAAGATTAAAGTATTTAAGTTACTTTTATTTCTGACAGACAAGAGGATTTGTTGCAAGCAGTAAACCATACAATGGTTGTTCAGAGCTTACTAACCCCGAGGCAGTGGTGGGAAAGATCGCTCTGATACAAAGAGGACAGTGCATGTTTGCAGAAAAGGCACGCAACATCCAGAATGCCGGAGCCATTGGTGGCATTGTCATAGGTAAGTAATCCTCCATGTCATTGTGTTGACTAGGAGGAGATAATTTTTAGGATTTTTCTTTTTATTTTTTAAAATTTTACTAAAGAATTTGTCATTATTTTTGCTTCACCTAGACAACATTAAGGATGGGTAATCCAGTACTCTTAATAATTTCTATATATCTGATATCTGTTTTGACAGCCTAGATTTGGGTTTCTGTATATTAATGTCTGTGAAAATACTTGGGGTCAACTATGGTGGGATAGAAGTGAGTGATAAAAGCACCCAGTACCATAGGTAAGAAAATGTGCCCATGAGATCCCAAACCTCTGAAGGGCAAGAATTACACTTTGTCCCCTCCACTGGGGAGCCATTGAAAGTTTCCATTGCCCTACAAAGATGCAGGCTTTGGAGGCAGACACATGCGAGTACAGTTCCTGGCTCGACCACAAAATTGCAGTGTATCCTTGGCCCAACTTCAGCTTTTAAATCTGATTCTTTAGTAGAATATGTTTTGAGCCTCAGTGGAAATGATAATAAATATCTTTTAGGTGATTATAAAGTTTAAAGATAATATATATAAAATTTTTTGACATAATATTGGACATAGATATCAGTACATACTATATAGCAATATTTACAGTATTGCTAGCAGATTTTTATCCCCTTGAATCTTTTTCCACTGAAATTACATATTACCAACTTATATCATTTTACTCATATATTTCGACTGGTGGGTTATCCTTTTTATACGTCATAGAAAATCAGTTATATCATGACAAGCAGGCCATTACTATCAGGGGAAATACACATTTTTCTCTGTATTAAACTAAATAGTAGTTTACATTCAGAAAGAACTAGAAGACCTGGGGTCACACCCTAATTGTGAATTCTTCTGTATAGCTTCTCTCACGAAGAAAATCTATTTTTGATTTCTTTTTTTATTCTCCTAATTAGGATAGATTTTTTTTTCTAAATTCAGGGTAAATAAACATTTAAAGTAAAACATTACTATTTATTTCAGTGAAAAATTATTTACTCTACCTTTTGCTTATCCCATATGGGCACTCCAGTGTTGATTTAATGAATATAAATTTCATTACTTGAGTATGTATTAGGAGAAATTTTGTTTAATAACTTAAATCAGCAGTTAGAAAACTATAGACTATAGGTCAAATCCAGCTCATTGCCTGTTTCTGTAAAGTTTTATTGAGACACAACTATGCCGATTTGTTTGCATATTGTCTGTGACTACGTTGAACTACAATGGGGGAGTTGCGTAGTTGCAACAGCGAACTGCAAAGCCTGATACATTCACTATATAGCAAGTTACAGAAAAAATTTGCCGACTCCCGACTTAAGTCACCCTCTTTATTCTTGGTTATTTCCCACACTGAGATTATTTTTATTGAAGAATTTAGTATCTTGCCATCACTATCATTCTGAACATCTCTACTTATTAGGAACTTCAAAATAGAAATAAAAATTATCAAAAATAAAGTGTGGAACATATGCATCAATATTTTTTAAAAAACTTTCTTTGTGTAGTATGTTAGATATTCCCTATTTTTCAGTGAAGTGTAATTCTCATGATATATTCTATAGTATGCAGGAATTATTAAATCTAACCAGTGTTTTCTTTGGTAGGTATTAGTTGCAGAATTCTATACCGGGTTCTATGGATAAATAAATAAGAGACAGTGATCCTTATTCTCAGAAAATTTAATTTTTAAAGAGAAACTTTCTCATGACTTCTTTGTCCTGAGTTTTTTTTTGTTTCTGACAAAGCGTTTGTTGTGTTTTTCCTGGTTTTAATTGTATATAAATGAGTAAATTAGGACGTAGTTGTTTTTTATTGCAAGGACTAGAAGTACAAAAATCATTTGATTGCAGGAGATAATTTACTTAAGTTGGTTTAGGAAGGGAGGTTGTTCACTATATGAAAATGAATTATTTTCAATGAACCCAAGAGCCACAAATACAACTGGGATTCACCACGAGGTAGAAATGGGAACTAAAAATCATCAGGAACCTTGACAGCTAACATCTTTCACATTTCTCTCTCTATCTCTGGATCCCCTGGACTCCCTCCTCTGTTGTAATTCTGCCTCATTTTCCAGCTTCTCACCAGCCTGCTCCCTCTTTGTTGATTATTCCAAAATGGCCATTCTAAATTGCATCTCGGCCCTAAGTCTGTGTCATGTACCTGGACTGCTACCTACTGCTGACTGAAACAGTCTTTCTGTGTACCAGTTGTAGGTTTCCCTGGGAGACTTAAGGTCAGGTGGCCATCCTTTGTCTAATCAGTTATTACTAAGAGGTTGGGTCATATGTTGTCTTCTGCACTTAGCAGGGCCTATAACAACAAGTGCTGTGAGACAGGACAGCGCTTTAGGGAGACTGGCACATGAGGTTGGAGGTGAACCTGATTGGCATCTCTAGTAAAACAGAGTATTACTAGTAACTACTACTGTTAGTAGTCCTACTACTACTATTTATCCAGAGTAAAACAGTAATACTGTTTAATTCAGTTTGTAGAGGAAAGACCTCTGTAGTCATAATTATTCTTTGTGTGCATTATATTAAAGAACTATCAATTCGTAGTTTGATAAAACAATATAATAATACCATTAGAGGAAAATTTAAACAACAGAAATTCATCATGGTTCTATCACTATAATCCAAGTCATTGAATTTTTCCATTTCTATACTTTTTTTATAAGCATATGAAATTTTTATAGTCATAATCATAGAATTTTGTGTTCTACTTCTTTCATATATTACTATATCGTTATGTTTTTGTGTGTGTCCCATCAAGCAGTTAATTATAATGGTTACAGTTCACAATTATAAATAGCACTCTCATAAACTTCTTTGGGCATAGGGCTTTTTGCTTCTTTTGAATTATTACCTCAGGAGTAACTTTCTAGGATAAGTAGTGAGTCCAAAATTATGTTTGTTTTTGAAGTTCTTGATGCATAAGATTAATTCTGTCAGCAGGTAAAAAACAGTAACAATTGTGAGACAGATCTTTGTAATGGATGGATGTTTTGATGTTCGCTGTATCCGTTTTCTGGCTAGATGACAATGAGGGGAGCAGCAGTGATACTGCCCCTCTGTTCCAGATGGCAGGCGACGGGAAGGAAACGGATGACATCACGATCCCCATGCTGTTCTTATTCAGCAAAGAAGGAAGCATCATACTGGATGCCATCCGGGAATATGAGGAAGTAGAAGTGCTCCTTTCTGATAAAGCAAAAGATCGAGGTAAGGGTACAGAAGCATTTGTTTTTATACAGCTTAGCATTAATTGTGCTAGTTTGACAACAAAAATGAGTCACAAAAAACCCTGTTTTTGGTTCACTAATAAAACAAGTAAAATTTTTAAAAGATGATTTCATTCTAATTCTGGGAAAAAGAAAATGATTTAAAATATATTTTTATTTTTGGAAATAACAGTAGTAAAACATTTATTTTGCTTTGTTTGCTGAATTAGGCTGTATTTAGAATTCTATTTTTGTATGTAATTTATAATTTTTGCCATGATTCTGTTTAGTCAATAAAAATACGAGGGACTACATCAAGAAAGCCATTTTAACATCCAGAAATATTCACCATTTAATGTCATTGACAGGACATTGTACATTTCTTTTATAAGGATTATGAAGAGATTGTGTGGAATGTTGTATACAGTATGATAGTAGTTGGTCCCATCAGGCCACCAATAATCAAATGATCACTGTCTTGGTGAAGGCAATAGAAATCTAGCAGCTTCTCCCCGCTGAGATCTAAGTTTATCACATGGATATTTATAAGTTACAAGAGTTACTGATGGCTATTTCTGAAGAATGAGATAGCAGGTCTTAATTCAAGAGAGTAATAGTCCTCTCTAGGCCAAAACATTTATTAATAATTTGAAGCTCTTTGAAACCCAGATTGCTGTATAAGTGCAAGATCTTACTAGTACTCTTTTATAGTGTCATACCCAGGGAGAGTAGAGAAATGAGATACAGTGAGCCATCAGACATAGGCTATGATCCCGCTTGTGGTAGACGTCTTTCTTATCTGCTGGAATATAGAGAATGCTATACTCCTCCCATCCCGCCTAAATGGATGAAGTTGTATAATTTGTATAGTGTTGTTATATCCCCTGGGGTATTTCATAGATCTGTGGGAAACTGATTCAATTCAGTGTAACTTCCAAGTGGGACATCATTTCAAAAAAAAGTTTTGTGATAATCTAATGCTAGCCTAATAAGTGTTTTGTCTTGTCATCTTGTATTGCTTTTTTCTTTTTTGAGATTCTTTGAAATATCAACTATTTAAGAGCAATGGAGTGAGTGGGCTGTATATAAGGATGTATAGATGAAAACAGAACCAAATACAAAGGTTTTCTAATCTTCTTAAATCCTCCTGTGTACAAAATTTTTTTCCTGGGCCCTTTTTCTAAACTCAGATCTTTCCTACATTAGACACATCAAACATAGGCAAATTATTATTCCATGTAACTCTTTAATGCCTTTGCTTTTTTCCCCCCTATTTTGTGCTACCACTGGAATTTCAGCAGCAATATTAAAAGGTAAAATGATTCCAAGCTACATTATTAATAGTAGTAAGTATCTTGCATTAATAAGCCTTAAATTATATATGTGTATATATGTGTGTGCAAATACACATACATATATAATTTTGTTTCAGTGGATACCATGAAATATCTGATTTAATTAATTAGATTATTTTCATGTCTAGTCAGCTGTCCCATAATAATAATTCTTTATTGATCCTGTCATAACAAATTCTATTAATTATACATCCCATATAATAGATGAACTCACTAGTCCATGTCCATGTAAGAGGCACTCTAACAAAGGCATTGTTGTTTTGGTATATATTACTTTCTATCAATTTTTATTTGACTACAATGTAAAATATTTAAAATACTGACTTGTTTTAAAAGCTCCTATGTGTGTGTGAGTGGATAGGGTTAGGACCACAAGATTATGGTAAAGCATGTGCTTCCCATACCAGAGAAAAGGGTATGAGAAATAATCAGTTGTATTAGAAAAAAAATTCTTGGGGAACAATATTCCCTTAAGGACTTTTCAATAAAAGGGCATTATTTAAGTGATACTTTTAAAAAGTTTTCACAGTCCATAAATTTATTGAACTATGTTTTTGTTATAGAGTGATGTTTTGATAAAAGGTCTTTAAACCCCTTTTTGTATAGTAGCTCTTTTGAGAACTATACAGCTATATTAACTAAATCAGCAACAGGTTATAGTATAATTGTTAATATTTATCAGTGTAACAAAAATAAGTGACAATATTTTTATGAAACCAACTATTTTATTCTTTAGGATAATATTGTAAGAAGCTAAGGTCCATAGTGGTTGTCAGTAATTTGTCCCATACCGTTACCATGTACTTCCGTGTTTCTCGCCTGCGTCAGTATCAGCTCATGTACTTGTTGAAAGTGTAGGCTCCTGAGTTTACGCCACAATATTGAACCAGACTCTCTAAAGGCAAGAGGTCAGAATCTGAAATTTTAAACAAGTATCCCACATGATTGTGACATAGCTGATTCCTCAGATACTCTTTGAGAAACACTGAACAAGACTCAGATAGCATTCCTTTTCTGTCTCCCAGCTACGTATCTGGCCATATCGTACCATCATGGGTACTAGTTAGGATTATATAAGTATATCCAATAATAACATCCTTAAAATTTCACCAATTGAAATGTCCTCCAGATTGCCCTTTCTGAAAATCTCATTCCATAAATAGGTATTTTTCCTTATAAAGTTACACAGTGCTGATTGAGTAGTCCTTTCCACATATTAATACAGAAAATAGAAGCCCCAAACCAGCCCTCACTGCCATCTTCTTATTCTGATGATAACTCCCAGACATTAGTATAAACATATCTGAAGCAAAAATTTTCCAATATCTTATAACACATTCTTCTTCAGAATCATTAGTATTTTATCAGGTGGAGACGTTGCTTACTCAGGTCAAATCAGTGACACTGCTGAAAGTCAGGTGCTCCACAGTCTGTTGTTGAATAGGACTTTCAGTGTCATGTCTCTAGTGTGTTTCATCTTTCCAGAATTTACTTAATTATTCCAACCCTGTGTCCACAAACAAAAGGCAATGTGTTGTTATTACCTTTAGATCCAAATTGAAGCACTTTACAATTAAGAATCAATTTCCTTTTCTCAGTAGTATTTCTCAAGGGGAAAAAAAAAATCAACATTTTTACTTTCTAGTACATTGTCATGCTTGCAGCTTATTCGAGTGTAGGCTTACCGTGTCTTGTGGGGAACAGACATGTTTTCAGGGCTTTCCCTGTGCCTGCCTGGTGAAGAGGCAGACAGAGAAAGTGGGGCAAAGACAAAAAGGTGCCATTCTTTGAACTGCTCCTGATTTAAGTCACGCAGCGTCATTTTCCTAAGATGAGCCCCCACTGAACTTGATTGGGGTGAATCTGTTCTGGAGCTGAACTGTAGAACTTAGTTGCTGTTGGAAAGAATCCCAAGGAGAAAAATTTAGTACATTTGCAGATGGACTCTGCCTGGAGAGGGACATCTGAAACATTCTTGTAAGCAAAACTGATACTTACCTACCCTCCTTTCTCCAACCAAAGCGTGTTTTCTCAAGCATTTTTGCATTTGCACGTCTCTTCACTCTTTCTAGAAATGCCTTATCAACCCCTATCCCCACACCTATGGCCCTTTTCCTCTCTGAGAACATTTAGCCATCCTAAATTTCAGACGCTGCCTTCTTAATGAATTTTTCTCTTACTCTCCTAGGTAAAATTTAAGGGTGTCTTTTAAATATAGTTCTATGATATTTATATTGTATTATATAATTCTTCACCCACTTCTCATCTCTGTATTTCTCATTTTCAGTAAACACTGAATGCACAGATGAATGAGTGGATGAGTGATTATAGAACATCCCATCTCTAAGTCTTTGCCAAGTTCCCTTCCCCTTTTATTATTAAAACGTACTGATTTTCTCTTCTTCGTATCTTGAGATCTTCTCCATTCTTTCTTCACTTCCTGTGTTTCTGATACACCACTTCTCAATTTAATGTTGTAGTCATTATGCTCTTAAGACTATGATCTCACATATTGGTAAAAACAGGCAGCTTAGAATGAAGATTTGTAGCCATGTCGCAGATTATAACTCCTTTCTATCTTTTTGTACACCTCTAACTGCCATTTTTACTTTCCTGGTTGTTGCCTTTATTTCTTGTTCTGTAGTTCCTTAGCTTGTGAGAACCAAAATATTTTCTTCTATGGGTGTCTTCTTCAAAATCCTTCTCTCTCTCTCTCTCCTTCTCTCTCTCTGTCTGTCTCTCTCTCTCTCTTTGTCTGTGTGTGTGTGTGTATACATTTGAATTTAGTTGACCCCTACTGACTTTCCTATAGGGCAGGGGTCACTAACCTATGGTGAGTTGTATAATTATTTCATTATATATTACAATGTAATAACAATAGAAATAAAGTACACAATAAATGTAATGCACTTTAGTCATCCTGAAACCATCTCCCATCGCCCACCCACCCCTCCTGGTCCGTGGAAAAATTGTCTTCCATGAAAACAATCCCTGGTGCAAAAAGGTTGTGGACCACTACTGTAGTGCCTCATAGAATGATTATTGCTAAAAACTTAATTTTTTTAATTAAAAAAATAAACTGGTAACAAATTAAACAATTCAGGTGTGCATTAAAAGTTTTAAAACAATCTCTCATCTTCCTAACTAACCAATGTTAACATTGGTATGTAATCTCTTATATTTCCTTTGTGCTTTATACATTTCCAAATTACAGATTATTCTTTTCACAGTAATGGGATATTCTATATATATCATTCAGCAACTTGCCTTATACAGTCAAACCTATATTAAGAACATTCCTTCAAGCTAGTAGGGTAGCGTAACTTATTTTTTTGAAAGCTGCATTACATTTTCTAGTATGATGGTACCATAATACATTTAACCATTTCACTGTTAGGCATCCAAATTATTTCCAGGTTTTTTTGTTTTGTCCCTATATACAATGGTGTAGGAAACATTACTATGCATGTTTTCGTACATATGGATACTTTTATAGAATTTGGAGATTTACTAAAATGGAATGCTGGCAAAAAGGATATAGGTCTTTTTAATTTTAATAGATATCACAAGTTGTATTCCAAAAAAGGTTATAGCAGTTCACATCCCTTCCAGCAAGATATGAGAGTACATATTTCTCCCCAATTTTAGTTAGCATATTTTCCTTTCATAGGTATTTTTTTATTTGCTTTTTCTCTTTTTAGGATAGCCTATTCATATGCTTTTCCCTCTTTAAATAATATTGTGTGTCTTTTCTAGATAATTTATAGGACCTTTCTATTTATGTGTGTGTGGGTGCATTTCTTTTCCTGTATTTACACACACACATATAAATAAATAGAGGTCCTATAAATAATCTAGAAAAAACACACGCATATAGAGAGACAAAGAGATAAGATACACACACACACACACACACACACACACAATTTTCCCAGCATAACATCTTTTGACTTTGTTTATATAATTTTCTTCTAAAATTTTTATGTAATCAAAAATACTAATTCCTTTAAGGCTCCTGGGTTTCCAAAGATCACTTTACCCTATTTTCACATAATATTTTCCTAAGTTTTCTTCTGGAATTTTTATCATTTTTTGGTCTTTAATTCATATAGAATTTTTTAAATATAAATTAGGAGTCTAGCTTTATTTCAGTTGAATTGTCAGTTATTAAACACCCTTTATTAAGCAAATCATCCATTTGTCCTTGAATTAAACTACCATCTTTGCTGTATATCATATATTCTTACATAGTCAGATCTGTTTCTGGACTAGCAAGAAACAGGTCCACCAATCTATTAGTTTATTCCTGTGCCGGTAATAAAACAGTGTGCTGTTTTGAATGAGTTTTATTATCTGATATGGCAATTCTCCCCTCACTGATTCTTTTTAAAATTTCTTGACTTCTCATTGGCATATGTTCTTCCATAGGAACTTTAAATTGTGTCTGGTTCCAAGTGGAGCCTATTGGTACTAACTGATCAACTCTAGGTGATCACATGGCAGTAATACTCTCCAGGGATTAGGGGGATGGGGGGGTGGTAAACTCCCAACTAAAGGACATGGGGAGCATTGTAGGGGGGAAGAGTTGGGGAGCATTGTGGGTGGGGGAAGGGCATGCCTTTAACCCTCGCTTGGGTGAGGCAAAGATATAAAGTGTAATCATAATGTTTGTACCCTCATAATACCCTGAAATAAAAAAAAAAATTGTGTCTGGTTCCAAAATGAAAACAAAAAGAAGTAAAAATGGGATTCATTTTGGAATTATATAATTGCATACTTTACATATAAATTAGGAAAATGTTGTTAAAGATTAAGACTTTTCCATCCAAGAATATACCTATAAATTTAATCAGATCTTGTTTTACATTTTCATTATGATTTTGTTGTAGCAATATGGGCCTTGTACCTTTCATAGTAAATTTAATTCTGTGTTTTATAGCTTTTATTTTGATTATGAACAGGTTTAATGATTTCATTTTTAGCCAGTTATTGCTGCTACAGAAAAGTTACTGTATTTGTATACTTACTTTTACTCTCCTTACCAAATTTTTTTATTAATTTTAATAGTACTTTTTTCATTACAGTTGCTTTGACAGTATACAATCAGAATCTGAAAATGCAGATAATTTTATCTTTTCTTTTCCTATATTTACACTGATTATTCTATTTTCTTCTCCTATTGCATTAGCTAGATTTCCAAAATAATACTGTATATGTAACCCTAGGGGAGTTTGTAGTCACAAACACAATCTTTGATTACTAAACAGAACAATCTTACACCTTTTCCTATCCTTCTAAATTGGAATAATACAATCTAGAAAGAAACTTGAAGGTCTTTCTTTTTGTTCTCCCTTGAACTTAGGGTAACCTAGCATAAATAAGCTCTAAGAAACTAGATCCTTGCTTTCTTTGGGCCCCACCTTGGTTTCCCTAATTGCCTAATTAAATCGTACCTTTTCCATGGCTAGAAGACAGAATGTGTGGGCACTCCTGGACCTCTTCCCCCTCCAACAAAAACCTAAGAACATAAATCTGTCTAGTCAAGTAATTACACTTAATCAGGGTGGATATATGTGCACTGTAGGGTAATAAAGGGGTGATCCCTTTCCTCCCCATTGTAAAAGGTCATGACTGACACCCCTAAAACAAAAAAACAGGTTATGAGAACGAATAATAAACGTATTTCCTACACACGTGTGCACAGGAGCCACAGGGAATATGAACGCAAAGAGGGGGTTGAGGCCTGAGTGCCCTCTTCTTAGGGGAGAGGGAGAGGAGGGAATGAATGGGCCCAGTGCTCAGGCAGTGATTAGTAAATGATTCTCTTTGCATATTGTCTAGATAACCCCCCCCCCTCAGTTAATCTCTGGGCACTGCCCTCGGAAGAACAGAAGAAAAGTCAGTCTGGGTGTGGTGAGGACTCCCAGTCTCTTCTCTTCCCTTCCCTTCCCTGGCGGTTAATCTTTCCTGGTTATTTGGGAGGGATTCTGAAGACACTTGCATTTGTTTTGGAAAGAAGCTTTCTTAGATAAGAAATTCCAGAGAGAGTCCCTCAGGGTGCTTCAGGAAGGAGGATCCGAGAGAGGGAAGGCAGAGGAAAGGTCAGAGAGAGACGCTGGTTCTGAGGCTTCCCCTAAAGTCTTTCAATTGTCAGAGCACTCAGCGTGCCGGAGCCCCACATTCTGGGGAATTGTTTTCTGTGCCCCAACAGTGTGTGCCCACATTCCCTTCAGTTTTTCTGGTTTTTCACTAAGTCCATCTTCCGTCCCTTCTTTGTGACTAACTCATTCTACGTATTCTTTAAATCTCAGCTCAAGTGTCACTTTCTGAAGGAACTCGCCAGTCTCCTTGCAGTTGGACCTCCATATCTGTGGGTTCCGCATCCGTGGATTCAGCCAACCACAGATTGAAAATATTCAAGACAAAAAAAGAGTCTGGACTGAACATGTGCAGATTTTTTTCTTGTCGTTATTCTCTAAACAGTATAACAGCTATTTACATAGCATTTATATTGTATTAGTATTATAAGTAATATGGAGAGTAATCTAGAGATGTAATCTAAAGTATATGGGAGGAAGTGTGTAGGTTATATGAAAATACTATGTCATTTTTATATACGGAACGTGAGCATCCTTGGATTCTGGTATCTATGGGAAGTCCTGGAACCAATCCCCCACAGATATGGAGGGACGACTGTACCGTAAGCTTTCCTGACACACATACCTTTCTCTCATAATGTTCCATATAGTTTCTCTGATTATTTGTAAATATCTTTTCCCCTAGTGGGACTATCACATCCATAAGGGAAGGAATATAGTATTTGATTT
This sequence comes from Avahi laniger, assembly GCA_963575035.1. Taxonomy (NCBI): domain Eukaryota; kingdom Metazoa; phylum Chordata; class Mammalia; order Primates; family Indriidae; genus Avahi; species Avahi laniger. The sequence continues at coordinate 36,223 of CAUYSK010032176.1, forward strand.
TGCTCCTCATTTTATCCCAGCACCATGCGTAGTGGGCATTGAGAGAGGCTGACTGCACCACAGAGGCAGAGGTTGAGAGGATGTAGCGTGTGGGCATTGATGCTCTTTAGGAACCCTAAGTAAAATGCCTCTAGTGGTTTCATAACATATTCATTACGAGAAGTTTAACTTACTCTTCAGTCTTCCAGTGGGTTTTAGAATGATTATATCTTATAACTCATAGACCTACAGTAATAGAATTTTGCAAATAATCCCAGTTCTTTATGAAAGTATTTTTATTTGATCAGTCAAATTAATCATTTAAAACCTTGTGCTAGCTGCATCTTTATGGCTGAGTAGGAATTGCACTTTTCAAAGGAATGTTATTTTAAAACGTAGCAATGTTATATGCTGTTTAAAATTTTTTCTATTTGATATGTTCTCAAAGGACAAGCTTTCCTGAATTTAGGTATCTAATAAATTTTAGCCATTTTTTGCAAATTTATATGCATTTTAATATTATTAGTTATATTTCTTGCTTACTAATATGCACTGAAGTCAGTCTTATCAGTTATTGTCATGCCTCTTGACTTTTTATTTTTTTCATTTTATTATAAAAACCAATATGCTTTGGAAAGTGTAATGGTAAATTTTTTGAGAGGATAAGTAGAATGAAATGTGTTTCTTTCTTATACAGATTCAGAAATGGAAAATGAAGACCAGCCATCCCCTGAAAATGATTCTCAGAATCAGAGTGCTGAACAGATGACGTCAAGTTCTCATGAGGTTGATTTGGTTGATCAAGAGTCTTCTGAGGAAAGTTCTCTAAACTCTCACCAAGAATCATTATTTCCAGCAGACGCAGACAATGCTGCAAGCCCTTCCCCTTCTGAACAGACTTCTAGTCCTGCAGAAAGCCCTGAGACTACAAGTCTTGATGGTGAATGTACAGATTTAGATAACCAACTTCAAGAACAATCAGACACTGAGGAAGAAGATTCCAGTCCTAATGTTAGCTGGGGTAAAAAGGGCCAGCCTATAGACTCCATATTAGCAGACTGGAATGAAGATATAGAAGCTTTTGAAATGATGGAGAAGGATGAGCTGTGACCCACTAAAGAATCTGGTGGTAGGTATTTAAAAAGAAAAGGTAAACTGTGGTTAATAGACACCCTAATGCTAAGCAGGCTCTCTAATGGGAGGCTTTAAGTATGGTGATGAACAACCACGTTCTGACTGGCGTAGTTAGTTATTATAGGAATCTGGAACATGCTATGTTAAAATTGACCTTGTTTAAAACTGTCCCATCAAAAATGGAAATTCACAATCCCCCCCTCAAATGACAGCAGTCCATCACCCCGCAACACCCCAGGCCGGGGAAAGATTCCTGGGCATTCTTGGGAACCAGATTTCTACGTTCTCTGGACAGGCAAAAAACAAATTCAGTTAATAGTGGAATGGGAAATAGGAGTTTGGATAACTTTCTAATTAAAGAAAGTTCAGCTGTCTTGGTTTTGGGGTTAGAGGCTCTTTTGGGAAGACACATGTGAGTGTTGTGGCATTCTGATTATGCTGCCTTCACAGAAACGCTCCAAGTGGCCTAAGTGGTGAAGCACATACATTCACGGTGAAAACAGTCTTTGCACATCACTTTCACTTGTTTCATTTTGTGACAAATGATCAAGATAACTTGATTTGTTTTTCCTTTTTAGCAATGTCCTTTTCATGTAAACCAAAGGTGAAGCCAGTGTACTTTCTCAGTGAGTTCTGTGCATAAAGACTAATCAGTGGGACCAGGTAAAAAGGTCATATAATATATGGTGGAAATTGGTTACTTAATACTTTTGAAAAATGGAGCAGTGGAGAAACTATGATGTTGCAATATGAACTTCCCATTGGGCCTTCCATAGGGAAAGCTATGACTACTCTGAAATGGGGGAACTTAGCATTGTATCCCTGTAGGGTAGATTATAAATCTTTTCCAGTTCATTTCACTTAGAGGTGGTTACCTCTAGCCATCAGCCTTACTCCATCCCATGTCTGGTATGCAATTTGAGCCACAAGGCCCATATCGCCAACAGCTGAATACATTTTTCTTCCATTTTTCTATCTTACAGAGCCATGATATAACTGTGGTAGTGGTCTAAAATTCCTGGGGTAACTACTGTTTTTTTCCTTTGAAACTTTGCTTTCTAAAGTTGTATCTAAGGAGTCTGTCACATTTTCCGTTGAATCATGGTTTTTAGGTTATTTTTAAAAAACAAATATTCCTTCTGATACGGACTTGAAAATTAGTCTATGGTGACCTGTGTAAAAAATGTACATAGTAGCAACTACATATAGCCATATAGCTTATTAATGAAAATTTTTTTCCCTTTTTTTTTGGTTTTGATTTTTGGTGGCAGTCTGGAGCTGGCCACATTTAAGTTTTAAAAATTTTGTTGTTGATATCTGTAGACAGCCCTGTAGTTGAAATCATGGCTTTACTCATTTTATTTATTTTTAAAAGTTACCTGAATCAGTTCTAAAGGAATATTTGAGAGACTTAATTTCCTTTCTCTTTACCATGACATTACATAATAACCTTCTCCTAAAACACAGTTCTGAGATACCGATGAACTTAAACTATAAATGGAGCTGTGAAAGAACAGCAGCACTGTATTGTAGTTATGTATATTCATGTACAGTATGTCTTAGATCCCAGGTAGACATAATCTTTCATAAAGGGATAAATACCTGCTTTCAGAAATTCCAGCTAAACATAATTGGGTCAGTGCGTAATAAATCTAATAGAGAACTCAGTTTGGGGAGGGGAAAAAAAAGAGTAGTATACAAGACCTTTCTTCATTGGCTCTTAATTAAGCCTGAAACCAAAATGGGTATTTTTAGTCTCTGTGCATGTGAAATTTGGTGTAAGATGATAGAACTATAATACATAACTGTATACAGAAGGGTAGACATAGTGTTGTGTTCATCTTAATTGCAAAGCTGCCAAAATAGCTAAAGCTTAATTACTTGACTTGCCTTGATTTATAGGACTGGGGCTTGGAGAAAAGGAGCAGATGTTCCTCTAAGACTTTGATTATAGAAGCCTTATGTACATTGATTTGGTTTTGTATTTGTAGCCCAAAGCCATTGTTGTCTAAACCAACTCTTCCAAGTTATCAAAACAACCTAATTAATTTTCCAACAAGGAGAACTTGATGGCATGAAGGATTGTGTGACCTAGGAAAAGCCAGCTTACTGCCAGTCTCCCTTCCTGTGACCGCTAGAGGGCGCTGTCGCCTTTCATTGAGGTTTAGAAGTAAATTGTTCACTTGTTTAGAAAACTAAATCCTTTAAAAAAAAAAAGAAAGAAAGAAAAGAGAAAAATTTAACCAATTATACTTAACAATTGAAGGAATACCCAGAATTAATACCCAAAAAGAATTATACTCAGTTTTCCCCTAGTTTACAAAAGAGGATAGAATGTTCAGCTTCAAAACCCCAACATTGTAATTGACTCTCCATTCATTTACTTATTTGACATACTGCCACGAAGCTGTTTTTTCAGTTCGTTAAAAAACTCCGACAGCATTAGTCTTGTTTTGTTTTATGTTTTGTATTTTAAATACCTTTTATAGACATTTTATTTAATTGCTAAAGATTCAGGGGATTCCATGAAGCCCTGAATTAGAAACATCTGGTCTACCTCAGTTAAATATTGACTGCTTAGAAACAGAGCTGAAGTGATCACCACAGCCATAAAACTGTTTGACTAAGAAAGATTTATACAATGTTTACAAACCTGGAAGCAAGTAAGGATCTTATTTGAAAGTTAAAAGTTAGATATTAGACAAATCTTTAATTCAGGTATTTTCGAGTTTTAAAACTTGTTTACCTACTAAAAATAAAATAGCGATAGTTTTTTGCTTATAAAAGTCCACTGAAATGATATGCCCTAATTTGCAGTACTTTTCCCATAAAGTTTTAAGTGCGAAAGATTTATAATTTACTAGATATGTTTGGGATGGGATATTTTGTTGGGTAGGTTTTCTTTTTTCTTAACCTGTAAGAGGCTTCCAAAAAGAGTATAATTGTTTCAGAATAAATTATTTTTTGGCATTGTCCTTTTCCCTTTTTCTTTACGGTATTACAGAGTAAAATGAAAAATTGTGCACTCCCTGATCCGAACTTCACTAGTATAATTATTCTCTCAAGAAGTTTTTTAAATTTAAATGACCACCGCACAACCCTTTTTATAGTAAAGCCAGCATTTGTTCTCTCAGCACTCCCCACGCCAAATTCATCATAAAGAAAGCTCAGCGTAAGGAATTCAGACAGTGCTTATAATTTGGGGGAGGGGTGTAGAATTTAGTAAATATTCCAACCGGTCGTTTTATGCACAAGGCTTCAGTCAGAACATAGAAAAAAAACATTCTGTGAATGAAATATTGTATGTTCAGATTTTATAAAAGACATTTTTAAAAGCCCAATTTACAGCCGTATATTTTCTTATGATGTAATTTATGAAAAAGATGTCTGTACTAACAGGTGCTGTAACACTACTGTTGTTGGATTTTATTGTTTGGTGATAAATGTATACAATATTTCTAAGGGAAACTATGTACTGTGATGTAAAAGTCTGGGCAAAATGTATATAATCCTGTATATAATTGTGTATTTGATTATAATTACTGATTGTAAAGATTTAATAAAATATGTAAATATTCTGGTCTAGTTTTAATTTGAATTTTTAGAATCACTGTGTATATCTTTATACTTTAATGTCTTAAAATTTTTTTACCACTTTGTTTTCCTTTTTTTTTTTTTAACCTTTCATTTTACCTTGGGCATTGAATTTGGAAACATCTTAGGGTTTAGAAACTCAGGCTTGTGGACTATAGTAAGGATTTTGGACTTTGTTTTAAGGGTAGTGAGAAATCACTGAAGAATTTTAAACAAGTCTGTGGAATGCCGAAATGTACTAAATGAAGGAAAATCTAGAATCGCATATAAAGTATAAGATATATACATATGTAGCATTGACTCATTTATTCAACAATGACTTAGTAAGGAAGGGCCTTCTATATGCCAGGTGCTATCAGGGACCTGTGGTTGTCGCAGTGGACAAAACATAGTAAAGAAGACAGAAAATAACGAGGAAAATAAATAGGACAATGAGTTGATGAAGAAAAAAAAAATTATAGCAAGAGGTTAGAGTGATGGAAATCATCATGGAGTGAGATTCTATTTTAAATAGCCAAATCATTAACAGTGGTTATCTTGGATTATAAGGAATTGCTATTTCCTTATATATTTCTGTATTTTCATAATTTACAAAATAAGCATTATGATTTTAAAAATAAGGTCAGTTAACAAAAGGGAAAAAGAAAAATATCATTGCCAGACGGGGCATGGTGGTATGGCCCTGTAGTCCCAGCTACTTGGCAGGCTGAGGTGGGAGGATCACTTGTCCAGGAGTTCAAGACCAGCCTGGGCAACATAGTGAGACCCCATCTCAAAAACAAAAGTCATACCCGAACTCTCCCATCTTGGGTTTCTGCACAATTCAGCCAGTCCCATATGTACTGAACACCTACCATGGAGGTAAGCAGCATTTAGCTGGGATTCAAAGCCTTGCGGGAAAATGAGCTTTACCAGGAAAAGTATGTGGAATAGGGAAAAGAGGAGGATCTGTAGCCCTAGGACTCCTAGTAGTTAAGGACAGCAGAGGAGGGAAGGACTTGTATGGATGGGAATGGAAAAGAGCAGTTGGAGAGAGAGGAGGAAGACAAGGCCCGTTCGATGGGCCTGGGATTTGAACCTACATTAATTTGATGTCTCCTACGCAGCAAACTCCTAACTATGCACAATAATCCATTTGAGCCAAATGTAGTATGGCTTCCACAAAGGCTGATTCAGAGACCTCACAACATTGAACTGCCAGCCTGCCGGATACCAAGGGGATCTGGGAATTGAGGACACTTAGCACGTACCAAAGGGGTGGGACTAGGGGAATGAACTGCTTGCAGATTCAGGCCTTACGATCTCTGAGTCAGAGGGTCTTTATAAGAACCCCTTCAAAATGGTAGACAGGAGAGAGAGGGCTCTTTGTTTTCAAGGCAACTACCAGTGTCTCTGATCTTTGACTCAAACATTTCATCATCTCCACTCAGAGTGGCCAGACACAGAGATCTATAAACCACACAAGAGACTCACTTGCAGTGTGTTCTACCAGCTTATCCCTGGCCTAGGATCCCCTCGAAGAAAGGGGAAAACGTGGCCAATTCACTCTTGTTTCACCTCTGCCAGTGGCTGGCTCTTGAAAGGCACTCCTTAAGCCCTTGTGGGGCGAATTGAATTAAATACCTGGTTCAGGAATGAATATTTTTTGTCAGTTCCCCAAATCACATTTATCCTGAAAGGGCTAGGATTTGTAGTCACCGAGAAATGTCAAATGATGGACCAGCTTTGAAGACAGTTGTACAGAGGTAATCCTGAAAATAGTTTTTGTTAACAATAGATATTGAAGAGAGCACAATGCATGTAAGGGTCTCAGAACTTTGGAGACAAAATATTTTTGTGATTATCACATCATCATTGGCCAGAAAAGAAGACAGAAGGCGGAGGGGGGAAGTGACTTGAGCAAGGTCACACGTGGCCACAATGACTATGCCCTTAGGAAGCCTGAAGGTTCTGGTCCGTCTGCTTGAAAGTCATCCTCATGCCTTGCAGCCTCGGTTGCTCCATTCCTTTGCGAGTTAACGTTCAGCCAGAGAGAGAATTACTAAACCCAGAGCTGCCCCTGAGACGCCTTTGCAAAACTCCAGGGCTCCACTGAACACAGTTTAAAAACTACTGACTTAGATAATTGGTTGTTCCTTATTTAAACTTATAGCACGTTCGAGCGAAAACTCTTTTAATGCCCTGAAAACTGGCTATTCTCATTGGCAGCATTTATTCTTCTCTTCCTGGTGAATAAACCCATTAATAAAAGAATACATCCTGTACTTTCTTTTGTGCTGTTATTCATCTGGGTTAACACGTGTGGGCAGAGCTAAAAATGGAGAGACCACGATGCAGATCCTTTGCTGGATGGACCCTCTCGTGGGTGTCAAACCCACAGGTTCCCAAGCTTTGTGGTGATACCCGAATCACTGATTCCGACATTTCTAAATTTGAAATTCTGAGTAAGATAGAGAGCTGCAGGGAAGAATGGTAACCTATTTATCTCTGTATTGGTAAGGCAATCATGGAACATTGTAGATTAACCAGGTGAGAGATCTCATTTTAAGCCAGTACTTCCTAAATCTCTTTGAAACTCTCTACTAACCCTGTGATAGTAATGCTCATTTATTGGGTGTTTACATTTATTGGGTGCTTAGAACTTACAAAACTATATGAGACTGATACCTTTGTTGTTCCCATTTTACTGATGAGAAAACTGGGACTTAGCAGTTGGGGTTCTTAACTGCAACCAAAGAAGCACACTCTGGCTAAATCAAGTGTATGGAGGTGAGAGAGAAATTGGAAAGAGAGAGAAGTCTCTTAGGAGGGAGGGTCCTAGCGGTGGCACCAAGGATCTTGGAGAGGACAGGAAATATGCCTAATGCAGAAGTCAAGAATACAGACCCTGGAGTTAGACTACTGAGGTTAGAATCCCAGCTCCATCCTCTATATAACCTTGAACATGGGTCTCAGTTTCCTCATCTGTAGAGTGGGGATAACATTAGAGCCTGTTTCAAAGGGTGGCTGTATTCAAAGCACACACTTGCCACACTCACTGTGAGAGCTCAACACAATTGTGCAAAGCACTGTGTGTAAATGTGCGTTGAGTCCCCTCCTTCTGCCCCCGTCTCTCCAGATTGCTGTCCTAGAGTTTCACCTACGAGCTCTAACTGTATCCATCAGTTCTGCATCACCGCTAGTGGCGGCTTTGGCTGGGTCATCTATCTTTTGATTTCTGCTAGGTCCAGGTAGAGACGCGGGGAGCGCATCCCACCAGCTGAAACAAACCTCATTGTTTCAATCTCTCAAAAGACAATAGAAAAAGATGCCTTGAAACGGCAACGAGCTTTCAGAAGCCAGGTGTTTGGGGGAGAAACAATAAAGGAGTGGCCTGGATTGTTTATATAGATCTGTGCGACTGGAGACTGGAGTAATAAATTGAATCTCAGCATGAAACAAAGTACACACGAGGGAGGGCACATCCTCAAGGCGTCAGCCTTTGTTCTCGGAGTTACCATCCTGCAGCCCAGCAGCGGTCCTCCAGCCACCCAGCCCGGCGCTGGCTCGCTCTCCCGCGCAGTACCGAAAGCGGCCTCCTGAGGGCGCTGGCACAGAGGAACAGGGCGACAGCCCGGGCGGCCGCGCAGAGAATCTCCCCCGCGTAGAACGTGCCGAGTCCTGTACCCAGTGCCTGAGGGACGCGGCTGCAGAGTGCCCGTGTCTTTGCACAATCTCCAAAACCAGAAAAGTAGCTTAAAGTTGTCAAAGAGGATTATGAGAACAGAGGTGAAAAGGACATTTTTTTTATATGCTTATCTTTTAAAAATTTTTTTTT
>CAUYSK010032178.1:0-15602 GCA_963575035.1 Avahi laniger
TGAGCAAGAGCGAGACCCCGTCTCTACCAAAAATAGAAAGAAATTAATTGGACAGCTAAAAATATATAGAAAAAATTAGCCGGGCATGGTGGCGCATGCCTGTAGTCCCAGCTACTTGGGAGGCTGAGACAGTAGGATTGCTGGAGCCCAGGAGTTTGAGGTTGCTGTGAGCTAGGCTGAGGCCACGGCACTCGTCCCAGGCAAGAGAGTGAGACTCTGTCTCAAAAAAAAAAAAAGAAGGGGGGGAAACTGAGGTCCCCAGAGAAGTTAAGACACTTGACTCAGACTCTCTCAGACAGTGGGTTAGAGCCTAGAAGTAAAACCTAAATGAACTATGTCATTTTTTTTCCTACTGACCACTGGATGATATTGTTCTTATCACCCATATAATTCATAACCCATTTCTAGTATGTTTAACAATTTTAATTATTATAATTGGTTAAAACTGGGAAGAGTTATACTTCCAGAGGATAAATTTTTCATCTATTTTTCATCTTCTTCTTCCCACTGTCTTGCTATGTTCCCCCATCACTCTCTCATCTCAGAAACACTTTGGTTAACTCATCGACCTTCTTGATAATAGTTCTGTTGCCCCCGCAGTGAAATCAAGGCTGAGCTCTTAAGGCATGGTAGATATGCTGTAAGAAAAGTGCTGAGTCCATTTCTACTGAACAGACAGATTTTGTGCCAAGGTCTTGTGACCAGGGGTATTGCCCCTCTTAGAAGTTGACAGCAGTGGGTTGAGGCATCCAACATTCAGATCTTCTTCTAGGCTTTTCTTTCTCTCCAGAGAAGGAGCCTTTGCTAGACACTTGTCAGGTGTTTTTGATTAGCCTTACATGTCTTTCCCTAGAAGCGAAATGTTTAAGGCCCAAAAGTGAATAAAATACCCTGGTCTAGATATAAGTGACCAATTATGTCACTGTCCTCATTCCCTTTTGTAAAATGCCACTTGAATTATGCAGCAGGGCAAGGCTTAAAAACTGTGTTACGAAACTCCACTGTCCCTCTGACTGTCACACTCCACCAGAGGGAATTAAAGGGTGTTTGCTCATGGTGCCTGGTTTAATAACAGCTTCTAATGAATATAGATACCAAGAAAATTGCCAGGTTTATATGTGAATCCACTGGGCATCGAATGCTCATCTTGTTCCTAGTTCAGGGATCTTTCTCAAAGTCTCTTTGAATCCTACATTTTTTTTAAAAAAACAATTATATCTACTGGGCATATTGCCAAGAAATACAAAACCCAATCTACTATGTCCAAGTTGAGATACATTTGGAAAGTGTTTGTGAGAAGATTTGAAATGCATTTGAAAAGTGTTTGCAATAAGATCTGAAATGCATTTGGAAAGTGTTTGTGATAAAATTTCTTATTAAAGAATCTTCTTGCATGATACACACTCACATTCTCAAATACATTCTACTCCCAAGAATCTTCTCATAAGATTGAATAAATACAAAGATTCTAGAGAAGGCTATGGTTCGTAAGGGTAGCTTCAAAATAGAATCTGCCAAGAGATTAGGCATTTTTGTTATTAATTTCAAAAGGAATTTTCAGAAACTGTCCAGAGAAGACACTTGATTGTGTACGTAAAGATTGCAGGTGCTGTAGTATTTTGGCTCTCTGGAGAGGGGAGAGAAAATGGAGAGCCCTTGTAATAAACACTTGGAACACTAGAGTACATATACTTGGGCACTCTTTCTTGTGATTGGTTTATTAAGGCAGAAAATGTTATGCAAACATGAAGAACTGTATTCAGAGAGGACTTATTTCACATTCTTGCCCTTCAGTGATCTTAATGATGCAAAATCACATAAAGTACCTGTTACCACTAAAAGAAAAGTATAAATCTCTTTCCCTCTTGCTATCCCAATTTCCCTCAAGGAAATTCTTTCAAGTACTCTTTATAGCCAGTGCTAATTTCTCCAAGACCAAAGGACCACTGAGGAGAAATTTATATTTAAAATGTAGTTATATCGATTAGGATTCTTCAGGGAAGCTATTTCTCAATGACATTTTAGGAGAAACCAATATAAACCATTCATACTCTTACAATGGATGTTCCTGGAAAGGATATCGCAGGTTAAAATGATGTAAGTGGGGACTGATTTAAGAGAGAGAGAGAGAGAGAGAGAGAGAGAGAGAGAAAGTGTGTGTGTCTGTGTGTGTCTGTGTGTGTGTGTTTGTGAAGTTTCTATTATCTAATGCTCAGATTTGATAGGCTCTAGGCAACATATTTAGTAAACTATAAATTTTCATCCTTATGTAGCTCACACAAAGGTGGATAACTCTTTTATCCTTGTGTAGCTCACACAACATAATTGGGTGAAAGCTTAAAAACCCTGAGCAGATAGCCTGGAGTGACCTTTGAACTGTGACTCAGGAAGTGTCCTGGCAGCCATGTTTTTGCCCAACTTACTCTCAGAGAGCAGTGCATGTAATTCCTGGATCAACTGAACAATTTGTCCTCAGATGTCTCTTAATTGAAGAATTTATTTCTGGACATTTGTACTAAAACATACTAAAACCAAAAAGTCAAAATGTCATATTAGTTAACAGGAAATTGTTCTGACATGTGCAGCAAAAGGGAATTGAAAGCATTATTTCCAAATCAATCAGAACACATAAATGTGGCCATGAGTCCACATACTGTGACAAACTCCTTTCATGGTCTTGCACTTCGCATTACCTTTGTTCCAAGAGGACTCAATGTTTTGGGTATGCACATCAAAAAGTGACATGAACCAGAAGTTGGGATCATTGTGGTTAACCTGAGAATGTTGAAAACCAAGGAGAGGCTGAATATTATTACGTGAAATCCAAGAATTGTGGTGAATGGTAGAACCAGGCTGAATTATGTGTTGCAAAATAGGCAGCAATCTTTGGATAGAATGGTCATCAACAATTTCCAAATAACCATCCAAATAACCATCAACCAAATAAGTTTATGGGTGGTATCCATAATACCAAAAACCCATATTTCCTTCTCTGGAGCATGGCCATGATGATATATGATTCTATGAATCATCGATTTGCAAGTAATGATCTGGACCACCAAGCTGTGTCAGATACAGTTCAAAGTAATGCTTGCATAGTTCACAACATAAATTGTAGATATCAACCATAGTATGGGCTGAAATTCCAGTAATAGCAGTAGTCACTTCCTCTGTTACTTCCATAGACCATTAGAGTAGAAGAAGGTGAAACCACATTTTCAGTGAAATGTTGGACTTTGGAGAAAAAAAAAATTCCTTAGGAGTAGAGACCCATGACAATTGGCAATTAGCCCTACAGGACTCACAGGGACAGATTATTCAATTGATCCTAAGTCCTCTCTTCATCCAAGTTTGGATAAGAGATTGAGATGATCAGAAAGCAAAATGTGCTTGGACCCAAGAGAAACAGGAAGCTATGGGGCCTTGTGAACCCAGAGAGAAGCCATTCTCAGGGTGAGCAGCCTTAGGCAGTTGAGGAAAGAAGGGCCTCTTTGGAAATGTAAGTGATCCCACACTGCACTTAAAACTAAACAGAGACTGGAAAGAAAAGATCAATTAGAAATACCCAAATATCCCATGAGGCAAGAACAGCTCAAGAAGAGAAATCTGAACAGAACAAAAGCAGAAACTGTTCCCTTAGACATTTCTAAGAGTTTTTGCCAGTTCCTTCTCGCAGAGGGACCAAACATCATTTGTTGTATACAATCAGGCTTAAAATCACTCTGTAAGGTTGCATGGGGTTTTCATTATATAGAATGATTTTAAGCATTTCAACTATTAATAATTCTTTTGCTGTCTTCCTCAGGTCCCCAGCACAATAACCCCTGTAGACAAAGGTATTGGAGTAAATGAGCCTTATTTGTCACTTGTCTGTTGTGCTCAAACTTCTGACTCTGAGGGAGACCTCACCAGGGAAATATAATTTCTTACATAACGTTGCTTTTAAGGGCTTAATTATGTCTTGAGGTACTATTAGATGCAGATGGGTAATATGACGATTTCCTAAGTGTATATAAACCAATTTAACAATAAATCATGCAAAATTATTTTATATGATTATAGTATCAAAGTGTTTCATAGAACACTCATCCTTTGCCTTATTTCTATTGGAAAAGAAATGACAGTTGAAAGAGCATCTTCATGACAATCATGAAAGAAAGAAGTGCTTCTTCCACCAAGATTTTCATAGATATGTGGAAGAAGTAATATGGTCTCTCGATGACTAAGAAACTGATCTGGGAATTCTTGTTCACCTGCCTTCCATTCTCAATACAAATTTCTATGGAGCAAATGTGTATATTAGAGATGATGTTTTTGGCTATTCTGCTGTCCTCAGAAGAAAACATCTTGCTATTAATATTTTCTTGAGTTGATTTCTCATCAGCATGACTAGCTTCATGTGCACACTGATGCTGCAAAAAGCAAATATACTTCTAAAATTCCTTTATTCAATACATTTTAGTATATGCATATTTCATTGCTTGATATAGACTGGGCACTAAATTTATATTTACCTGTTGAATGAATAAATGAATGAGTAGATATGGAAGGCATTTTGCCAGACTCTGTGAAGAATGCTAAGATGAATAAGACAAGAATTACTACACATGAGAGATTCTAAGACACACCTTTTTATGTTTTCACATCTCAAAACTGTAATACTTACAGTCTTCTAAAATTTTTAAATTTTAAAAGTCTTCTTACTCATATCTTTTAAAATTATGACAGGCAGTGTGTCTTTTTACACAAATTAATGGTGCGTCTTATAACTGATACTCTTCGATTTGATGGATACTTTGTGTCATATATCTAATGGAGAGAACATGGTTTGCATATATCCTGGAATTTCAAATATAGAACAAAGTTTAGAGGGCATTTTGTTCAACCCTTTTCATTTAACAGATATTAAAAATGAGACCCTAAGAAGTTGTGCCCTAAATAATTCAACTGTTCCATGAAAATGCTAGAACTAGGGCATGGTTTTTCTGACTCTTGATCAAATATCTCACACCATATCACTTTACACCATAAGAATTTTACAATCCAACACCAATCATATTGATTTTTCTTTTCTAGCTAAAAAGTTATTGAAACTGGTTGTTTGTTTTTAACAAACATACCAGATCTTATATATGCCAATGAGTTTTTCTTCAAAGTAAGCACCTTTGAAAATGATGTTTTTATTCTATTGATGTTGTCATAGCACACAACATCTCTGGGGTTTTATGTCGTCTTCAGAGAAAGTTTATCTGTGAGAAAAGAAATTCAGTGTTCTTGTTTATTAAAATAGTAGTGCCATTCCTTCCTGGAGGGCATTTCAGAAGTTCCCAGAAGAGATTTGATTGTAACAATGACTGCATTGCCACTGCCATGTCATGGGTGTGGGTCAGGGACAAGCTCATGCCTAATGTCTGTAGATGGAACCCCCTTCTTTTCCATTCCCTTCTCCTTTAGCCCCCGCAAAGAGCCTCACACACCACTCCCTTGTGGACACCCAGCCCACTCGTCCACACCCTCATCCTTGGCCACCTGTGCCCTGGGACATAGTTCGCCCTCAGGAGCAGGAATCCATAGTAGAGGTTGTACAAGCCATTCAGGTAGGGAATTCTGGGATTCTGAGTACGTGGGGATAGTGGTGCCCAGTGAAAGAGCTGGTCATGTACACACGTAATTAAAAACAGAGGCACGTGGAGAGGAACAGAGCCAATGGGACACTGGTGAAAAAATGACCAATTCTTCTCAAGAGAGCTGCCTCATTGTAACATCTAAACCTCCCCTGCTTATATACAGAATGATGTGAAGATCAAATGGGGTATTGTATGTCAAAGCACTTTGAAAATTATAATGCTCTCTTTTCGTGCATTTATCTTACATTTCCTGCCTCTCTCATCTAGTCACATCTAAATTATAGTGTTAGGCAAACTGTCAACAGGCAGAGGGGAGGTAGGGCAAGTCGTTCTTCATATTTCCCAGATTAATTCACTATATGTAGGTAATTGATTCTGAAAGGCAGCATTCGCTTCAGCCAATGGATTGAGAATCAGTTAGAACTGCGAGACTTGCTGGCTCGATGCTCAGCGTTGACGTTTGTGCGTGAGCAGGCATCAGCACCCAACTCCGCAGTTGGGAGACAAGATAACAAGTGATGAATCACCGTGTAGATCATCAAGGTTATATGCGCACTAAATGAATCTTTGTGCCATGGCATTCATGCAGCACTTGGCCTTGATTTATAATTCTGTACAAAGTTTGCCATTGCTGCAAAGGGTAATGAATTAACAAGATAAAATTTGAATTAAAAGTGCTTCTTCATCTGTGTCTACACCTAGCAAAATGTTATGGCTGGAAATGAACCAACATGAATAAAGACAAAACTCCCATCTCTCTCCCTAACCACAGGATTCACCTGGTGCTAGAAATATTCTCATAGCAGAAATTTAATCACCAAGACTGAGTGACACTTTTCGATGACTGGAAAAATAGCTGGATATGCAGAATTGCATACATCAAATGTTTTTAGGTGAGGCACATCCTGACATCTTTTCCATAACAGGGTTTAATTTACAAGTTACTAAATCAAGCCTACTGTCAGGTAGTAATGTGATGCTTATTGATCATAACTCCTACACATTTACCATGAGGTTGACATTGGGTAACAACCAGAGCTCCTACTATCTGGCTTGGGTCAAGGTAAGGAGACTATGCGGAATTTTAAAATACCAAGTGCCATAGCTCATTTGAAAACCTGAAAAAAAAACCCATAAAACCAAAGATACCCTTAAGGATTTTGAGCATGAGTCTTGCCTTAAGTTGTGTCTTATGATATAGGGCTGCTCCATTGGACGATGGGCTGCTCCATAGCTGCACCGCTCGACACAGTAGCCACCAGCCTCATATGGATATTGAGCACTTGCAGTGTGGCTAATGGTATTGAAGAAATGAGTTTTTAATTTAATTTAATGGCTACCATATAGGATAGATAATATAGTACAAATCTTATTTTCAAATGCTATTGAATAAACTTAACTAAGGATTAAAAGCAGTTTTCTAAACTATCTAATTATAATTCTTGTGTAATTGGTTACTGACTTCAGAGCACTTAAGTTTTCTGAATTCTATAACTGACTTTTTAGAATGGTTTCTCTTGTTTTTCTGATCTTATTTTTGTCTTAAACAAGTGTCAAATTAATGGGGATTTTTGCTTCCTTTTGTTTAAATTTGAAGCATCTAATCAAATGAAGGAGATGAAGAGTTGATTTCACGCATTTGGAGCCAACAGAGTGGGCAGATTTCTCCCCAGGCTGTCCCCAAATCAATCTCTTTGGTGGTTTTTTTTTTTCTTAACCTAAAAGTAAGAGTTACTGAAGATGTCACAATGTTGGCTGGCAAATGGCCTGACTTTGAATCATCTACAGGAATGATAAGAAGGAATTTTACAGACACCGCCAGTCTATGAGAAATGTTAGCAACCACCTTTTCATTTTTAAGTAAAACACTCCATAGCCTAAAAAACATCTGTGATTCTCTGCAACCTGAAGATTCAGCTGCACATACAATGAAAATAAGACAATAGTTCTCTCAAGACTGTCAGGAGGAAGGCGACTGAAGGCAACTAATGGGAGGTTCTGTTTTAAGACCTAGTTAGCCTTGTGTCTAGTGTAATATTTTGCACATAGCAGTTGGTCAAAGCCATTAGATGATAGGTTGCATAACTGACAGACTTAAAATTGGAAGAAACATCAGACTCACGTAATGCACAAAAATAAATAGGTGTAGTGATATTGCTAGTATTTGTTCTGTCTTCCCTGCTAAAAAAGAGTCAAGTATAAATATATCTTAAATACTCTATCTATTCAATTTGGCCTTAGGCAATGTTTAGAAAAGCCACTCTATGATTTCAAGTGATGAAAGTACTTCAGATATGAGTTTTTCAAAGGCTGTTATGGGCCCAATACTGAAAATCTGGCATTCCAAGCACAATGTTCTAAATGCTTATTCTGAAGTCTTGTGAATTCTTAGAATGATTTCAATATCTACATCAAAAAATTCAAACTACGTCATATTTAAGAAAGTTATGTGAGTAGTTTTTTTGTTTTTAATATATATAAATACAGTGATTTTTACAGATAAAAGTTAAAATATCTTGCCAATAATTTATTCATTTTCATCTGAGCTCACATACATAGATATTTTGCAGATAATTAAATCAACAACCCATCATTTTATGTGAAGTGTGAAGCCGTGATACTTTGCTTATGTGGAGCAGCTTTCACAGATTATGCAGAAACTCATATGTGGGCAGAATTAAAATATTTTTAAAATGTATAGATGGCTATTGATATTCTAAAAGAAAAATGAACAGAACTGAAATACTAGCTAGATCTGAAAGCAGCATGAAATGGAATTAGTGGGGGAGAGGGAAAACTTCCTGTGACCCGAGCCTGTCACAAATGCGTTAGGAGGTTGGAAGTCAGGTAACAACATTCTTTTTCTTGACTTCAGGCCTCTAGCGGGAATGGATAGGGGTTGGTGTGTGTGTGTGAACAAATTATTCCATCTTTAGTTAGGTCACCAGTAAAAGGGCCATTAAAAACCACCGTGCAATAAGAAAAACAAGCATGTCTTCAAGGCCCTCGGTTTTTAACAGGAAGGAGACGACAAGTGAGGGAGGTGACGCAGTTGATCCATGGAGTCTGGAACACTCCAGGAGCCTGGGCCTTGCAACACCCCTGGAAGAGCAGACACGGACCGGCCTTGGAGGAACGACTTGAGATGCTTAAAAGTAACGTACTTGAGGTTATTGTGAGTTAACAAATTGTAGTGAAGAGATAATTGTCTCAGAAATGTAGTAGTTGAACGAGTTGGTTTAAAATCAGAAAAGGAAGAAAAGATTTGATAGTTCAAGGACTCTGAGATTTCCTTTCAAGTGGCTGAGAATGAGGGTGATTTAAGTGATCGTGTGGAACTTAGAGACGCAAGGGCCAAAAGCAGCTGCACTGCTGTAGAGTGCTGCCCTTCCGCCTCCTTCCTGATGTACGGCTACCTCCAGGGCTAATTAGATCAGTGAGCATTTTCCCTTTCCTTCCATTAAGACAACCTCTTAATGGACGTGTGGAAATGAAAACCAGAATGCGGTGAACAAAGCTGTCCCAGATGATTTAACCTCCCAAATAACTCTCAGTCCACACTTTCCTCTCCTTTCCTTCCTACTGCCATTACTCAGGTCTTCAAGCCCTCTCACCTGGATTATTTAAATAGCTTTGTTTCAGTTTCCCATGCGTAGCTCTTCCAGAAATACATTTTGAGATGGCAGTGTAATCTTGTCACTCCTAACCTAAGAATCCCTGTGACAGTTTTTCATGGCCAGCTCCTGAGACCTCCAATGATCTCTTTGTTTCCTGCCTCTTAACCTCATCTTCCTACACTCTCCTCACCTAGAGGATTCGGAGGGTGGGGAGAGAGGAAGGAGAAAACAGAGGAGCTGGAGGAAATGAAGGAGAATGGCTACCTGCTTTTGAATTCCTGCTATGTTACAGGCCTTATAGTTGTTATATTATTTAATCTTCTCTAAACCCTTGGGATAGGTATTGTTATTTCTATTTTACTGATGCAAAAAAAAAAAATGAGTGTTGAGAAAGGGTAAAAACATTGTGTAGGTCACTCACTTAGCAAGCCTAAAAACCAGCATTCAGTCCGGATCTGTCTCCAAAATTTGTGCTTATAACCACAACCACGGCTCCCCACTTCTGGGCTTTTAAACATGCTAGTCTCGTTCATCAAATTCTCTTCCAGTCTTGGGCCACTTGAAATATTACTTATCCTTCAAAACCCTGTGCATGATTTTTTCCTTTTCTAAGAAGTCATCCCTGAGTCTCAAGAGAGCATTCATCACTTGCTCTACAATGTTATGGCTGTGCTTTAAAGAGCAATATTATACACATCATGCCAGGCTCTAGTGATCTGGGTGGCATTGCTCTCTCCTCTGCTTAGAGTTTCCTGAGAGACGGAACCATGTCTTCATTGTCGTGAGTCCAGCGATACTGCCCAGGGCACAGCTGGTGCTTAGTGAATCTTATTTGAACAATTCTATTGTGCAAACAGAAAATCGGTAGATCAAAAGCCTTTGGTTAAACTCTTAACTAGAATTTAGTAAACCATCTGTGTGACTGTTAGCAGGTTGCTTAACCACTTCAGGCCTCAGCTTATTTGTAAAATTAGTTGGGGGGGCATATTAAATTATCCCTAATATCTTCTCAGATTCTAAAATTCTGTGTACTTCTTCTTTGCATACAAAGAATGTATGCGGAGGGGGAAAAAAACAACATTATAATCACGTGCAAAATGAAACATGGCATCTGTATAATTGTACTCACTGAATAGTTGATGGAACGTAACTGTATTTATTGACAAAGTGGAGGAGGGGAGGCTAACCACCTTATAAATAAATCACTTTATGAATTTTTAATGTGTTCCATATTCAAAATGCACTACTTCTCATGCTAAATTAAATATCATTTAAAGCCAGTGTTTCCCTTCTTATCTTTAGTTAAAAGAGATAAGATTTCTGCTCAATTTAGTCATGTGATTAAGTAGCACAAGCCATTTGAGAAATAGACTAATAAAGGAAAATATCCCCTTACACCTAAAAAGTCAGAGAACTTTAGAGCAAGAGGAAAGCTAAGAATCAGATCCAAAGCTCAAGAAATGGAAACAACACACAGCTAGGTAATGGCGGAGTAGTGCCATTCCCAATTTCCACATGATTGGCCAACTGGAATCTTTGCTACCAGGAGTTCGCTGCCATACTAGCTCATCATACATCTGTCCCCCCTGATCTGATCATTAGAGAGTGCAGAGGACGTGTGTAGACTGTCTCACCATAAACCACTCCCCTCTCCTCCTACCAAGAGGATTCTCACTCTCCACTTAGGAGGGGTTGAACACAGAAGATACAGAAGTCATTCAGCTTCTCTTATCTCCCAGATAAGGTCAGTGGTTCATAGATGAAAAGTGAACCTAAGAAAACCCAAGGAATCAATAAGAAAATGGAGCTTTTGGGAAAAGAAATCTCCTTGTCTTTCTTCCTTCTGGAGGTGAATGAGGTAGGATGTAACCCTGAGAGCATTGGCCAGCCATTTTGCACATGAGAGGAGAGCCTGAAGCTGCCACAGACTGGCCATATGGAGTAAGAGTGAAGCCATTACCAAGAAAGAAAGTTCGCAGGTGCAGGAAGAGATACAAGGTCCTGTCCACGTGGTCTGTAACTTTTCAATTAGGTGAGCCAGTAAGTTTCCTTTATTACATAAGCCAGTTTGAGTTAGTTTTTCTGTTTCTTACCAAAAAAAATACATCTGATAAAGATAGTCTATGCTCTTTAAGGTTATCCGTAAAATAGAAACATTTTGATAGAATGCATTTCAGGATCTTGTCTACATGAGGGCCCAAATTTTTCTCCAGGTTAAATTCAGAATAAGAGTCTTTATCTGTAAACCTCACTGCGAATGAGACTAATGAATCCCAGTACTTGTTCTTGTTTTAGATCCAAAGAATCTCAAGTTATCTCAAAAAAGAACTTCAAAAGCATATATCTCTAATTCTTAAAATATAATAAAGTTAATGTTAAATTTTATTTATAATTTTTTTCCTGTATTCTAATTTCTAATACACATGCATTTAGAAATTACGAATAAAAGAAAGCAGAAAAAAAAAATCAACCACTTTTGTACCCCCTAAAAATAACAACTGCTAATATTTGTTTTTCATTCCATCCTTTTTATTGTGACTCTTAAATTTGAATGGTATCCATTTTGATTGTTAAACATAATATCTGTATGTTTTAATTTAAAAATTTAACTTTGCGTCAATATGAAAAATTTAATGGATGTGGAATGTTACACACATACATATGCATACACACTCCAAGCAAATAGACTTGCTGAATAAAATGTAACAAAATTAAGTGCAAGTTTAAAATCTAAAAAAGGAAATTTCCCGATGTCAAAACAAAGGGAGTGCTATAGTTTAAAACATCCAGTAGGATAAATGCACAATGTCTTCCTACCCTCAGTCAAGAAGCAGAGAAGCCATTTCATGAGGCAAACATAGATAACACATGAGAATTATTTTTAATAATCCAGCTTTATAAGCATCATCTTTAGTGGAAAATCCTTCTGCATCCTGGTCAGAGGTTGGGCCAATTTCAGTTTTCAGGTATGATGTTTTTTTCTATCTGTTCATAGGTAGGAGGAAATTCAGAGCTGCTGTTCAATGGTTGGTAGTTAGAGTTTTGTTAAGTAGGAGTTCAGAATTATCTTTTAAAATGTTCTTATGTATGTATATATTGGGTCTTTGCTTTCTTCTGTCAAGCATACTTCTGTGTATAAAGTAAGATAACATTTTTCTGTCTCTGTGGCCTCTATGTTCCTCTATCCAATGGCCCCTCTCAATGCCCACCTATCACCTTGAACTATCAGCAGTATTGGACACAGTCACTCTCTCCCTCCCCCTTGGTTTGGTCCTGACACTACACTCTCATCTTTCTCCTACCTTCCTGCATGCTCACTCTCAGTCTCCTTTGCCAGTTCCTCCCCTACCACCTAACATTGGAGAAAATGGGGTACAGTCCTGGAGCCTTTTCTCTTTTCTCTCTTTACTTACTTGCTTATCTCATGACTTCATATTCTCATGATAGACTGATGACTCCAAGATTTATATCTTTATATTGTGGCTATAAATCTCCAATCCTAATCTCCACCATGAACTTCAGACTCTTGTCTGCTTGACATTTTCCCTTTGTTGTTTAATGGGCGTTTCAACCTAACATGTCTAAAAACTGACCTCCTATTCTTGCTCCCACCAGACCTGTTCCCCTGCAGTCTTACTCATCTCATTTAAGGGCAACTTGATGGTTCCAGTTGCCCAGGCCAGGAAACTTGGAGTCAGCTTTGATTATTCCTTTTATCACATACCACATTCAATTTTTTTTTTTTTTTTTTTTTTTTTTGCAAATCGTCTTGATTCTACTTTTAAAATAGATCCAGCATCCAGCTGCTTCTCACCACTTCCAGTCTGGTGCAAGCTGTGTCACCTCTTATCTGAGCCATTACAGTGACTTTCTAACCAGTAACCCTGCATCTGCCTTTCACCTTATTTTCCAACTTAGTATCCCAACGATCCTGTTAAAAAGTAATTCAAATCATGTCACTCCCCTGACCAGTACTCACAAAGACTCCCATCTCACTCTCATACTAGAAGTCAATGTCTTTAAAATGGCTTACAAAGCCCTGCATAATCTGGCTTCTGTGCAATAAAGGATTAACCTTGCCCAAAGAAAGATCTGATCCCTTGCCCTCCACTCCTGGGAGTTAACCTCTAAGTTCTAAGAATTCCCCACCCAATAAGAGTGTCTTTGCTTATTTGGGGCCTTAGGCTGTGCTAGATTGCCTACACTAAGTATTTAATTTATGGAGGGGGCGTTGACCATATGGTATCAGCTCAACCTCCAGAGGGACTGTCAGCCATGCCTACATGGCTAAACCCCAATAAAAACTCTGCACACCAAGGCTTAGGTAATCTCTCCCAGTTGGCAGCACTCCATGCATATTGTCACATATTGTTGCTGGGACAAATAAGCACTACCCACTACACTGGGAGAGGACAAGTGGAAGCTCCATCCTTCATTCTCTTGGACTCCACCCTAGGTACCTCTTCCTGATGCTAATTTTAATCTGAATATTTTTGCTATAATCAACCATAACTATGAGTATAATGCTTTGCTGAGTCTGTGAGTCCTTCTAGTGAATTACTGAAACTGAGCGTGGTCTTTGGAACGCCCTGAACTTGCAGTGCTCACCTTTACCTTGTTGACATCATTGCCTGTTATTCTATCATTCATTCACTCTGCTCCTGTCACATTGGCTTCCTTGACGTTTCTCCCTTACAGACTTTCACACTAGACCTTTGCACATGCTGTTCCCTCTGTCTATAATACCCTTCCCCCAGAAACCTGTATGATTGTCTTTTTCACTTCCTTCAGGTGTTTATTCAAATGCTATCTTCTCAGCGAGGCCTTCATTGGCTATGCTATTTAAAACTGCAACCATCCCTGATACACATAGTCATCCTTCTGTGCTTTGTGTTTCTCCAGAGGATTTATCCCTTCTGAAGTGTTATATATTTTATTTATTTATTTTGTTTATTGTCTGCTTCACCTCCACTAGAATGAAATCTTCAAGAAAGCAGAGAACTTAGCCTACATGTTCATTGCTGTATCCTCAATGCCTAGAATCAAGTATAACACAAGGTAAGTATTCAGTGAAGAGCTTCAATGAAAGAATGAATTTGTGTGGGTAGGGGAGGCAATAGCTATATGATTTGGTAAAGTATATATATTGCACCAAAACAGCGAGAACTGATTAGTGGTCATACAAAATAACTTGACAAAAAGAGTATTACAAAATATGCATTAGTAGATTTGGCTACATGAATCTGATTTGCCATCTCCTAAGAGAATGTGTTTTGGATCACCCAACAATTTAAATGGAACAGACATGAGACATAATAAGAACATGTTTAACCCAGACAGGAATCCAGAAACCAAGAAGCAGTGAATGCGGGATTAGAAATGGAAGGCCCTTGGAGAAGAACTGGTGGTGAGGGAGAGGCAGAAAGAAGATAGCTGGACTCTGTCCACTGTCACTGAGTCTCCCCAAGCTCTTGCAGGTAATTAACCCCCCTGAAGTGGAAAGGCATAACCCTTCCACTGCCACTGCCCAGACACAGTAGTACAGATCACCTTCACTGAGTAGAACAGGTCGGGGTCTTGCCCAGGTGGTAGAGTGGGGCCAGACTCAAGGGAGAAAACCCAAAAATCTGATGATGCCACCAAGGTCCATCCTGAAACTGGTAATCACCAACTAAAGAGTCTTTAGTCGTAGGCCAGACAGATAGTTGATGAAAAGGTCTGGCCCGTACCAAGAACAAGAAGGTCTAACCAGAATCCATAGTCATCTACAATTACTGAGTAGAGAGAGAATCCTCTAGAGTATTTATTTAGGGTGATGGGTCAGCTAGGAATCCCAACAGGAGGGCTGACCCTTCAGGATTGTCCCTCATGTTTCAGAAGATGACACCTGGTTGTTGTAATGAGATGATGACCCCTCTTGTAATAGGATGGAAATGGACAATGATGAGAAAAAGAATATGCATAAAGAGGACTAGCCGATGGGGTTGATGGGCAAGGGGAGGGAAGGGGAGGACGAGTTGGCGGTGGGAAGGAGAGGAGAGGAGAGGCCCTGGCTCTGTGACAGGAGCCTGTGAGACACCTGCACCACCTCTACAGTGGTCTCAGGCAGGCTGTCATCAACTAGAACCTCCCTCGGGAAGCACCGCATCTGAGCAGAAGTAGGAATACATGCTGAGTGAAAGCCAGGGGTGTCTCATTCTGGTCCAGGTAACCCCAGGACCCACTATAGATAAGGCTGAATGGTGACAACATGGAGTACTTTCTGGAGGAAAGTACAGTGAAAAATCTATATTAGTGTTCTCCAGAGAAACACAACCAAGACTATAGATAGATCTTAGATAGGCAAGGAATTGGCTCA
>CAUYSK010032179.1:0-39024 GCA_963575035.1 Avahi laniger
TGTAGTCCCAGCTACTCGGGAGGCTGAGGCAGGAGGATCGCTTGAGCCCAGGAGTTTGAGGTTGCTGTGAGTTAGGATGACGCCACGGCACTCTAGCCCGGGCAACACAGTGAGACTCTGTCTCAAAAAAAAAAAAAAAAATACCTACATAAACATCATTCAAGAAATGTGTTTGCCAAAGACTGTTTAAACTGTAGGGTTCTCAAAACCATGCACTGCAAGCATGCACTATTCCTCGCAGGCCTGATCTGTTATTTCATGATTATCTGTGAAACTCCAAATTAAATTTTCTTCCCATACATGGGTGCTGGCATAGGCTGAGAATCCAGATCAAGAACCAAATTCTAGTCCCTATTCTGCCCTCCAGATTTAACCCCACCTATGAGAGCTGGTTTATTTTGGCATACAGTTGGGATAGTAGAGGTTACTGCACAGAATTTCTATGAGAATTAGCAATCATGTCAACCTTCCTTCCTCCTTAAGAGAACATTCTTTCTGTTTAGGGATTGGGTTTGCTAAACCAGATGGAAATAATGATTGGTCCAAGGCAATCCCATTCCAACTGCCATGAATAGTTTAAGAGTGGCCACGTGATCCATTTCTGGCCAATGAGAAATAAGGACAAATCTGCCGACTGGCTTCAAAGAAAAGATTTTCCCCCAGGCTAAAAAGACACAGTCAGCTAGTCAAGTTCTCCCTTTTTTCTGGCCTCGGATATTGTCATGACATGACATCTAGAGCTATGGCTTCAAAAGGATTCTAATTAATATAAACTGTAAAGCACCTAGCGTGGAGGAAAGTTCTCAAATTCAAAGTGCACAAAAATCACCCAGGATGCATTTAGAAATTCAAATTTTGGGGGCAGGACCATGGACTCTAGGGCTTGAGTCAGTAAATCTCAGAGACCTCATGTAATCAAGTTTAAATAAGCACCCCTGGTATTCTCATTACACCTTAGTCCAGGCCCTGATTCTTACACAGGTGGTCTTCGGACCCCAGTTGCAAAACTGCTACTTGCTGTGTGTGCAGGTACTGATAGTCCTTATTCAATATCCATTCTGCCCCTATCATGTACAAGGCATGGCAGGAGAAACAAAGATGGAGGAGATGTGATCTTGCTCTCAAGGAGCTTGTACCCTAGTAAGAGAAACAAAATGGATATATAACACATCTAGTGACAAAGCAGTACATGAGAACTATCATCAGAGTTGCAGAGTGGGCACAACATCCCCCTACGAGATTCAAAGAGCTCTCATTTGATTTAGGCTTTAAACAATAATGGAATTTCAACAGGGAAAGGATTTTCCAGGCAGAGAACAATAAAAATGAAGCTTTAGTTATGATTACAAATGGTAACTTACATGAAAAAGAGTACTTAGTCTGGTTTTGAGCTGGAGCTTAAGGACATCACGAAGGGAGCAAGGGCTGCAAAAGTAATTTTCAAAACTGGATCATTTTGTGGCAGGCTAGGTTTACAACCTGGACTAAAATTTGCAGGCCATGGGAAATCGTCCATTCATTCTGCACACCTTTAGTGAGCACCCACTGTGTGCTCAGCACTCTGCTAGCCAGAGGATGGGAGCCGCATGGCCCTGCCCTCAGTGGAGCTCAAAGCTGAGTGGAGGAAGCAGGCATGTGATCAGACTTAATAGGGTGTGAACATCCTGCGCTAGGGGAATCACAGAGAAAGAGCACATAGGAGAGGCCCCTAACCCAGATTAAGTCAATCGGGGAAGGAGACCATGTCCAAGATGAACATTGGTGAGTTGGCCAGATTTAAGCAGGGAAATAGGAGTCATATTTCTCCAAGGCTGAATCTCTGCCTTGGTTTCCTTCCTGGTACCCAGCACTTTCATTTTATCCAAAAACATTTATTACATAACTGGGCCAGGCACAGGAACAGATGCAAAAAGAAAGAGAGATTTACAATGCAGGCCGGTAGTCCTTAATATGGGATCCTTGGACCTTCTAGGACCCATCTGGTATAGCCCTACAGAACAACCTTAGTTTTTAAGGGCCCTCCAGCTCCACCTCTGGGACTAGGCTGCTCTGATAGACATGCCACTCCTCCAGAGTGCCTTGGTCTTGCTTTCTCTTCTCCATGCCTGTGCACAAACCCTTTTTCTGCAACCCTGCCTAAATATAAAGCTTCCCTCTCCAGGAAGCCTTCTCTGACCACTCATGATGGAGTCAGGTGCACCTCCTGTTATTCCATGGCAGTCTGTGCATAATAAATGTATCAAACCACTTATCATACAGTCCTATGATTTTTGAATTGTTGATTTACTTATCTTCCTAAGGATGGGGTCTGTGTGTTTCAGTCTTAAACCGTTATTCCCTGTCACATTATATATAATAAATAAATGAACCTTTGTCCTTCTCACAGAGGCTCTTAACTAGCCCCCTAAAATCATCCGCACTTCCCTATCTCCCCTTCCCCTAAAAAGGAGGGTATATAAGTATCTGTACCCCATTATGATACTGAGTAATCACTCTGTGATTTTCCCCTGCAAGCTAATAAATCTGTACGCTTCTTCTCCGGTTTTTCCTTTTGTGGGTTCATTTTTCATTGAACCTTCAGAGGGTGAAGGGGAAGCTTTCCCTTGGCCTCTACAGTAATTTTATACAATATTTTTAATAATTTTGTGCATCATGCAAAGTTTTGACTGCAACCCAAAACAGGAGGTCAGGCGTGGGATTGTCCACTTGTGGCATCATGTCAGCACTCAAAGAATTTTGCATTTGGGGGCATTTCGGATTTTGGATTTTTGGATTAAGTATGCTCAGGCTGTATCCATGATTGGGTTTAGAAGGGTGTTATAAACTCCCAGAAACTCTATGAAAAATGTTACATATGTGTTTATTTTTCTTCAGAGAGGATCCATGGCTTTAACCAGATACTTACAGGGGTCTGTGACTCTAAGAAGGATAAGAGCCAGAGTCAACAGGTCCCGGCACGGCATCAACTAGTAGCAACAGCGGACGCTGAAGCTCAGTAGGATCCAGTGAACATTCTCCTGAGTCCCCTGCAGAGCAGTAAGAGAGAAGATTCTGGGGTCTGATTATACCACCTGGCTTATCTCTCTAGAGGACTTTCTCCAGGAAAGATAGCTCAATTACACATAAATCAGGAGAACTTGTTCCTAGTAACCACAGGGCCCCTCAATGTTAGCTTCTGGTAATGATGTAACATGCTACCTCTCCAGGGTGGGTAAGTGCCTAAACCCAGAAGAATGAATCCACAGTGACTGGGCAGGGACGTCTTTCTGATGATCTGACAAAACCCCACTTGGGGTGGGGACTTGGGGGTTCCTCCTCTGTTACATGTCTGCCTGCTCATGCCCTGTGTTGTATCTAGGCCTAAAGGGTTAATAACGTCACGGGAAGGTAGGGGGGCGTGGTCCAGGGAGGCAAGGAAAGTCTTTTTCATAGTAATTCACAGTCTGACCTTTAGCTGCGATTTATCCCTGGTGCTGACTGTGGATATGTTATTAACATTTGCCCTGGTTTTTTATGTTAGGCAGTCTGAATCAAGAAGCCGTGTGGCAATTTAATGACCTCAAACAATGTAAAGCCTTAAAAAGAATTCTTCGAAGGTGACAAATTCAGGTTCCCATAGCAAAAGCTCTCAGTCTAGTTCAAACACAATCAAATACTAACAAATTACTCCCAATTAAACCAACAACAGGATAGAAATCCTAAATTTCTGAGGGAATTAATCTTACTGTAGTAATCCATTTCAGTGCCAATTAAATTAAACAACAAACAAACAAAAACCTTTAGCTGGTGTTTCATACTGCTCTAGAGGTGTTAAGCACTATAAGACTGAGGTGAGTTTAGAGGAGAAAAACCTATTGTTAAATCACAAAGGAGATGTGATGGGCATAATAAAGAACTGTCCTTGAGCTGGGCGTGGTAGCCCACACTTACAGTCCCAGCTACTCCCGAGGCTGAGGTGGCAGGATTACTTGAGCCCAGGAGTTGAGACCAGCCTAGGCGACATAGCAAGAACCCTCCCCTCTAAAAACAACTATCCTTGAGAACGGGAAGATTTTAGCATTTACCAAATTATCTAGAGTTTATAACATAATGACCAAGGCCTAAGTTCCCTTGGGAAGGTCATATGTTTTTATTAATGCTTTATTCAATTTATCAAGTACGCACATACTCCTATATGTATTACTAAAGCATAGTTTCTCAAAGTGAGGTCCTAAAAACACCGGAATCACAATCATCCAGGAAACCTGTTAAATATACAGATTTCTGGATACAGATTTCTTACCTTGTCATAATGATCAGAATTTTTGGAAGTAGGACAAGAATCTGCATGTTGTACAAACATCCTGGGTGATTTTGATGCACCCTGAAGTTTGGGAACTATAGCTTTAGAAGTTAGCTTAACCTGCTACCCATCACAGCTCCATCAGAAAAGGATTGCTGTAAGCCAGCTGTGGTGGCATGTGTCTGTCATCTCGGCTACTCGGGAGGCTGAGGCAGGAGGACTGCCTGAGCCAGGGAGTTGGAGGCTATAGTACAATATGATTGTGCCTATAAATAGCCACTGTACTTCAGCCTGGGCAACATAGCAAGTCCCCCATCTTTAAAAAAAAAAAAAAGGTGCTGTTGAGGCGTTGTCTAGACATCTCTAATGAGAACTCTCACCAATACCAAGGCCACTCAACTTATGGGTTTCAAAACCTACTTCCTCAAACCTCAAAGCTAGCCAGACCCTACCATCCAGCTCTGCCAAATGCCACAAAGGGTGAGTTTATTCCTTTGGCCACATGCCATGCCAAGCCCCTCAAGAATTTAGGGCCACTAGCTAACAAGCACACCCACACCCACTGCAGCTTTCCCTTTCTAGTCAAAATACTTCTATTAATAGTTCGTTCAACTACATTTCATATGTCAGCTTTCTTGACAAGAAGAAAGTTGAACAAGAAAAGAAAAACATTTGATCAAGATTTAGTTAATAAGCCAGGAAAGCCACAAATCCAAATCCCAAATCACTATGAACCAAGCACTGACGGAGTCATAGGAGGGCGGAGAGGATAAAAGGACAAGCCTTAGCACCCCGGCAGCTGGATTTAAACCTCAGTTCACAAGTGGTCTAAACTTGACTGAGAACCATGACTTGGAGCCTTGGGATTCTCATCTGTAAACCGATATTAATAACCCCATCTCAGGTTGAAGTGAAGATTAAATAAAATGAGTGTTATTCAAAGTTGCTCCAGGGAGGACATTCAAAATGCCTGCATAAGTAGCCCTAATTGCAGTGAAAACAAACCCTCAAGGGCTAGGTTTGGGCCAGAACACAGCCCAAAGCTCAAGCAAAACATTTTTCAAGTTTCTTGTTTTAGATTAAAAAGGTATATAATTTTTGGATTCTACTCCAGTGTTTTTATCCCCAAACATTTGGGTAAAATTGATATCCAAGGAAAATCCCACCCCCTTGTATATTCTGAAGCTTCAGGTAGTCCCTGGCACCTTGCTGACCAGCCCCAGTACCTGCCGTTCACCTTGATCTCCCTTGGAGAAGAACAGGGTTAGTCTACAAGCAGATATGCAAGCTCAGGCATGGCTACACGTTAACAAAGAAATGCCACCAGACATGCGTCTGGGGATGACCAGGAGGCTCCCCCTTTAAATGCTGAGGGCTACTGTGGTCCAGCTTGACTGTGCATGTAACTCTCTAAATTGCTTTCAAAGAAAAACTATCCCTAAGCAAAAGCAAGAATGTCTAGGAGGGAAATTCACAGATGCCCTGGATCTAGTAGCTGTGTCTGTGCATCTGCATGCACGTATGTACGTGAGGTAAGGGGTGTACTTACGGGCATATCCCCAAATGAATACAAATCTGACCTGAACTGAATGAGGATGGCCTTGGCCTACTAGGGATCAGGAAAGTCAGCAGCTCTTGGGTGGCCTGAGTTACCCATTTTCTCACTTGTGCCCCCTTCCTCTCCTACTTGCTCTTCCACCTCCCTGTCATCAGTTAAAAAGCTAGGGCTTGGCTAAACAGAGTGACTAGCAATGGAAGGGGAAGTGGGGTGTCCTGGACAATTTGGCAGGGGGCACCCTATCCATCCTTCCCATTCTCAGCGGGAGAGAGCAGATGTCTTTCAGGAGAGACGTGTTACTCAGGACCCACGATACTCCAAACAGCTCCCGGAAGACCTGCATTGACTTGGGGAGCACTTCCAGTTGGCAGGTTGTTGAAAAGCAATCCTCTTTGGCCCCAGACTCTCCAGCTGGTCAAAGCCAGGACAAAAGGGTGAGACTGCCATTGGCCAAGACCCAGAGCATGGGCCTCAGCCCGGCTCTGTGCTAAGGGCGTTAGATTCAGGAGAGAAAGTGGTAAGAAACTAGGAGAAAGGAGTAAGTTTCTTGAATCAAGTAAACAAAGAATTAAAAAGCAAACTGTAAGCAGTGTTAGACTGAGTTAGCTCCAGGGAATATTAACTCAGTCCTTTCTTTTTGATTCCCGAGCCCAGCACGTGGACGCAATAAGTAACCACTGTGGTCTCTAACTGGCATTCCGAGCTGTATAAACCGCTCTGGCTGTCCTTTGGAGGCTGCCCGTGCATAGGGCCGTGTTCGCTCCCTCCTGCCCACGGGCAGCGAGCCCCGGGTCCGCCCGCAGGCCGGCGGCGGGCACCCTCTCCTGGGCGTGGCGCGGGCCCGGATATCCCCGCGAGGCGCTCCCGGGCAGCGGCACCCCCTTCTCCGAGCCCAGGACCCCCGGCCACGACCCCCTTACCTCTCGTGCCGAGACCGGGCTGGGGCTCGTCCTCTGCGGCCGCGGAGATCACACCCTGGTCGGGCCAGACAGCCGGTCTTATCCTGGGCGGATCCGCCCCACTTCGGGGTGGAGACTGAGCTTGAGTTCCTGGTTGTCCCTTTGCCCACGGGACCGGAAAATCCCTCCCGGAGCAAAGCGCACCTGGGGCCCAGGGTCCCGACCGCCGCGCCAGGTGCCCGGGGAGGGGCCAGCCTCGTCTCCCCACCCCCAGCTGGGGTTGCAGCCGACACGTGCCCGCGCCCCAGGCAGTGGCCAGTCCCGCTGGGTCCCCTGCCTCGCCCACCTGCCCGGATCGCACCACACCCCCGGCATGGCCGGCCCCGTTCCCGCCCCGCAGAGTGGGAGCAGTTGGAGTCTCTGCGTCTCGGGTGCCCGGGCGCCCCCACACGCTCTGAGGGCCAAGCGCCGGCGACCTCGCCCGCTCCCTCCCTGCGCCGGCCGCGCCCAGCTCTGCGGAGAGCCCGCGGCCCGCCGCGACTCCAGGCTTCCTCCCTGGGAAACTGCGCTTTTTCTCAACAGCAGGCTCACGCCGAGCCCATGGCCGGGAAAAGTAGAAAGTGAAATCGGAATGGCGCATTTCATTTCCTTCTTTCACATGAAAACATACATTCCAAAAAGTTTCCAGCAGCTCCACGTCTCGCTTGAGGAATGCAGTTCCCCTTCTTTGTGCGCCCAGCAGGCCTTTGGGACTAGGACTCGAGCAGCCCCGATCTTTCTACACCGGGAAATTACTATGCTTTAGTACCTGTCAGTAGCTCCCAGGTTGGGCTTGGCGCAGCGCTCGCCCTTTCTAAGACAGTTTTGTGAGCTCGTATCTGCTTCCCCTGCTGGCCACACGCCTCTTGAAGCCACCGACTAGGTCTAGGTCATCTTTGCGCCCATGTCCAGTACTGGCACGTAGTAAGTGCTCAGTGAATGCTGGCGGAATGAATTCGTTGAGCCTACAGGCAAATTCAGATTTTATTTAACAGAGGATAGCCAGCTTTTGGGAGTGTTTGTTACCCAACAGACCAAACTCCAAGTGCTTACTAACACCTGTAAAGCCAGGGAGGTAACATTAAATTATTTCTTTAAGATGTGTCTAAGGGGTTGGTCCGAATGCAGTGGTGTTTACAACTAATTGATCACAGCCAGTTAGAGATTCCTTTGTTCCTTCTCCACTCCCACTGTTTCACTTGACTAGCCTTAAAATAACAAAAAAGATGTATTAATAGCCACAAGAGGTGGTTTAACATGGTTTAGAACATGTGTTTTAGGATCAGATTTGTATTCGAGACCTGCCTTTTTTTATCTGCTTGATAACTTAAAAGTTTCTGAACTTCAGTTTATGAACTGAACGTGAGGAAAGGAAATTAAAGGGCAAATAGTAGGAAAAATATGAAATAAGAATAATTCATTTCCTCAGAAAGATTAGAGAGACCATTGCATCCCTTAAAAATAATACTTAGGGGCTGGGCACAGTGGCACATGCCTGTAATCCCAGCAATTTGGGAAACTGAAGCGGGAGGATTGCTTGAGGCAGGGGTTTGAGACCAGTCTGGGCAACATAGCGAAACCTTTGTCTCAAAAAAAAAGTTAGCCAAGTGTGGTGGCATGTGCCTATAGTCCCAGCTATTCAGGAGGCTGAGGCAGGAGGATCACTTTAGCCCAGGAGTTCAAGGCTGCAATGAGCTATGATCATTCCACTGCACTCCAACCTGGGCTACAAAGTAAGACCCTGTCTAAAACACACACACACATACACACACAAAACAAACAAACAAGAAAACAAAACACGAAGGCTACATTGAAAAAATAAAGGTGAGTAACATAGCAGGTGCTATTAGAACCCTGCTTAGATAATCTTCACTAGGTGGGAGCACTCAGCCGCAGCTCACTACCGGCATCTGGCATCTGTAACCAACTGCCCTCAGACAAGTTGGGGAAGCCACAACTAGAGGCTGCTTTTTTGTTTTGTTGTTTATTTGTTTGTTTTTTGAGATAGGGCATCATCATAGCTCACTGCAACCTCAAAGTCCCCGGCTCAAGCAATCCTCCTACCTTACCCTCCCAAGCGACTGAGACTAAAGGCGTTCACCACCATGCCTAGCTTATTATTTTATTTTACTATCGTAGGGACAGAGTCTTGCTCTGTTGCTCAGGCTCGTCTGGAACTCCTGGTCTCAAGCGATCTTCCTGCTTCAGCCTCCCAAAGTGCAAGGATTACAGGCGTGAGCAACTGCGCCCAGCCCAGAGGCTAATTTTCAGGGGGCACAAAGGCCAGGAATAAATCTGTGGTACTATTTATATTCCAGAGTTCCCATGGGATCAGGCTGAGGCTAAACTTCAGCAGAAACCATATCTTTGTTCAGTGTCTCCCTCGCCCCTGTCCTATTTCCCTCACTTACTTAGAGGTTTCTCTTGAGAATACCCTCACTAAAGAAAGCACTCACACTAGCATCCCAAACTCAGGCTCTGTTTCTAGGGAACCTGATCTAAGTCAAGGTATTTTAAAAATTAATATAATTGTTGAAATTAAAGGCTCAAAGAAACCTTTACATTAAACACACGCACTTACCTCAGCTCCTTCTTGAAATCTAACTGAAGCAAGAGCAGGTTTTTCAAAAATCTCACAAGGACAAGAAACAAGAGAGGAAAAAATAACAGAAGTTTTGGAACCTGGAAAGCACACGAACAGGTGGTAATTGACTTAGCAGACCTGAGAAAGCTGACTCCTAAGAAAGGAATAAGAAAAGCCAAGAAGCAACATGATATTCTAGAATTTCTCAGGGTACGAAGGCGTGCACTGCGCTAGGTGCTTCTGAAAGTGGATACATAGGTAAGCTAAAAACAGGAGGATTTGTTGTTAGTCTGTGTGAGAGGCAGTCGGTGTTCCCAACATGGCGCAGCCGCCACTCTCCTCTCGCACAAGGGCACAGGCACATTCTCTGAAGGGGGTAAAGCAGGGCATCTCTGGGATGGGGAAAGCACTGCACATAGCCAAAGTCTTATCTGAGGGCACGTAAAAACTACCCCAAAGCTTGGTGACCCAACACAATGACCATTTTATTATATCTCATGATTTTGTGGGTCTGAATTTGAACATGGCTTGACTGGGCAATTCTTCTGTTCCATGTGGCATCAACAAAGGTCACTGGGTGGTATTCGGCTGGCAGATGGTCCAGATGGGAGGATTCGCTCACATATTTGGTACTGTGGCAAGGAGAGCTGGAAGGCTGGTCTCAGCTGGCGCTGTCAACCCGAGCACCTACACGTGCTCTCTTCACATAGTAGTCTCGAGTAATCGGATTGGAGGCTCAGGGTTTCCAGAAACGATACTCCAAGAGACCCAGGCAGAAGTTATGAGGCCTCTTATTATCAAGGTTTGGGAGGAATTGAACATTATTTCTGTTGCATTCTATGGGTCATGCAAGTCACCAAGGCCAGCCTAGATTCAAGGAAAGGGGATTGGATTCCGTTCCTGAAGGGGGATGGGGGGAGGTTGCAAAGGATTTGCAGCCATTTTTAATCTGGGCCACTAGATTAACAGAAGACTGGGGCTACCGTACAGAAACTGAAGAGCCAAATGAAACTTAATACGATGGATATTGAGCTGCTTGGTATTCTTCCTCCATTTGGCTCCTAGAACACTGCCAGCCAGGATTATACTCAGTAGGATGGGGAATTTGGAATACTCTTCTCTTGAGACTCTAAGAGGAAAGTCCTATAGAAACTATAATCATTTACTCAATGAAACTGGAGCAAACTGTTAGTAAACTCACCCTTGTCAAGCCTCCCTCTTACACACACCCCAGAGCTTCCAGGCAGGCACATGGATCTCACTCTTAGGGTTGCTAGATAAAATACAGGACACTTAGTTAATGAATTTGAATTTCAGATAAACAATAAATAACTTTTTACTGAAATATTCTTTAGGATGATAAGTATGTCCTAAATGTTGCATGAGACATATTCATACTAAAAATTATTTATTATTTATCTAAAATTTAAATTTAATTAGGCATCCTGCTTTGTTTTGTTTTGCTAAATCTGGAACACTTAAATAAGAGCAGACAGCCAAATATCATCAGAACATAAAGGAAAGATCTGACGTGTAAGATAAGAACTGAAATTATATAAACAGGAAAAAAGAAACTTGGAAAAAATGAACTATATGGAGAAAAGAAAACGTTGAGAAATCTATTATCCATCTCCTTTGAGAAATAAAGATAGAATAAAGTAGAATAGAACACTAAAAAAGGAACACTCAGAGAACCAAATAGAACTCTTTTACATTAAAAATGTGATAGCAAAAACAAAAAAAATAGTAGAGTGGTAAGAAGATGAAGTTAGGAAATAGCCTAGAATGTACTGGCAAAAGGCAGAGAAGGGAAAGAGGTCATAAGAAAGGATGGGAAATTTGGAAAGCTAGCCTTAGACATCTGGGAAACAGAGGGGAAGAAATCAATTAAATAATTCAATTTTTTTTTAGAAGTAAAGGGCATGAGTTTCCACATTGAAAGTGCTCTCTGAGCCCAGCATAATGGAAAAAACAAAACCACACTAAAGCACATCATGATAAAATTTTGGAAGACTGGGGACATAGAGAAGACCCTACAAACACCAGAAGGGGGAAAAATGAAGTTTTATATAAAGGAGCAAGAATCAGAATGGCATCAGAGCCAGTGTGGTGGTGCACTCCTGTATCCTAGCCACTTGGGAGGCTGGGGCAGGAGGATTGCTGGAGCCCAGAGTTCTGGGCTGTAGTGCACTATGTTGATTGGGTGTCCATACTAAGTTTGGTGTTAATATGGTGACCTCCCAGGAGTGGGGGACCACCAGGTTGCCCAAGAAGGGGCGAACTGGCCCCGGTCAGAAACCAAGCAGGTCAAAACTCCCGTGCTGATCACCCAGTGAATAGCCACTGCACTCCAGCCTGGACAACACAGCAAAACCCCGTCTCTTAAAAAGAAAAAGAAAAAAAGAATGGCATCAGATTTCTCAGTAGCAATACATGAAACTGGAAGGCAATGAAATAATGCCTTTAAAATTCAGAGGAAGAATTATTTCCAACATAAATTTTCATATTCATCCAAATAAGCAGTCAAGTGTGTGGGGAGGGGTGTAAATAAAGATTTTTTTCAGACATGCACAATTTCAAAATATTTATCTCTCACGTATCTTTTCTCAAGAAGCGTTCAGGGGATGCATAAACTCACACCTAAAGGGTACAATGCACACTATCTGGATGATGGGCACACTTATAACTTTGACTCAAACTGTACAAAAGCAATTCATGTAACCAAAATGTTTGTACCCCTGTAATATTCTGAAATTAAAAAAAGTTGCTTTGAGATAGTGCGTTCCACCAAAACAAGGACATAAATCAAGAAAGTTTTAGAAAACAAAGTGAATAGCACGATGAACAACTGAAAATCGAGTGGTGGAGAAGGGTAGTTACGATAGACATGGATTTCTAATTTTCCTTAACTGTAGGGGAGAGTTAACATTTATATAAGCACTTACTATGAGCCAGTCACTATCCTAAGTGCTTTACATAAACAGTATTAATTAGTTAATCCTCAAGACAGTTCTATGAGGTAGTTAGATACTTGCATAGAGTAGGTGTCAATAAGTATTACTATTAATGGTAGACAAATCATTTATTAATTCAACAAAATTGCATTAAATTTCCTGTGGCAGATTGCATTTTTCAAAATTGGCTATAACAAAATGTTCAGTCCCAACATGCTCCAAAAACCCATAGAGATGGCATCTATGTCCTCTCCCCTTGAACCTCAGTAGGCTTCTTGGATGGGTTTCTGTGACTGCACAACAAAAGTAATATTATGTGACTTTCAAAACTGGGTCTTAAAAGGTGACAGAGCTTCCATCTAGTCCTCTGGCTCAGAACATAAGCCTTTGGAGCATGTAAGTACAGCTGCCCTGAAACCACCATGCTGCAGAGACCAAGAGAATGGAACACATAAAATAAAGAGAAAATTGCAGGAGCCCTGGCGGCTCCAGCCCTCAGCAATTTGAATTTTCCCTGTCCCGGAGCCAGACACGTGAATGAGGAAGCCTCCAAGACGACTTCAGCATCATCCCTGTCTCATGGCAGCCAGATGAGACAGTCTGAGTGGGAACCACCTAGCTAAGCCCAGTCAGTCACCAGAATGAGAGATAACGATAATAAATGATTGTTGTTGTTTCACACTTCAAATTTTGGGGTGTTTTTTGGTAGCAATAGACAACCAAAACACTTCCAGATAAAAGTGGGTTTTAGGCTAGACTTCTGAATCTCCCCTCCCAGGAGATTGAAATGGCCAAAGGCATGTAGAAGGGGCATTTTTACCCTGAGTGGTGAGTCTCCTCTCCGATACTGGAGATGGCAATCTCAGGAGGACAGCCAGGCCACATCCAATCTGGCTGCTGGCCAGAGAGAAGCTGAGGCTAGAGGCCAGTTAACCTTCAGCCCCTTGGGACAGTGGCTTTGCAAAGCACTGAGGAGAAACCCAGCAGGGGTGACTTTCCTCGCCAGATGGCTCCCTCCACAATCCTTTCCGGCTGCTGGAAGGTAACCAACCCTGCAGCCTAAGACACGAGGGGAAGATTCTAATGGTATCCAAATAGACAGGCAGGGAGCCAAAAAGAATTAGCTCATCCTGTTTGGAGCAAAGCATGGATAAAAGTTTCAACTTTCAAGAATGAGTAAGCATAAAAAAATATATAGAACTATAAAAAATTTTGGAACATAGACAACGTAACACCTAAGAGGTAGAAGAAGAAACCTTTTTTTTTAAGTTTATGGTATAAAACAGAAGTAAATTTTAAGCAGTTTCTGCTATGTCTTTCACAGATAAGA
Source organism: Avahi laniger (assembly GCA_963575035.1). Classification (NCBI taxonomy): domain Eukaryota; kingdom Metazoa; phylum Chordata; class Mammalia; order Primates; family Indriidae; genus Avahi; species Avahi laniger. The sequence continues at coordinate 13,647 of CAUYSK010032179.1, forward strand.
CAGACAAAAAAATATAGGGCTAATTTGAATAATATTATTTACAAATTAGAATTAATAGTTATGAGCTGGACTAGATTTCCTATTCTATAGAGAAAACACCTTTTTTTTAATCATCTACTGAGCATTTACAAAAACTGACAGAATATTTATTTGCAAAGAAAACCTCATTAAATTCTAAAATAAAAATAGGAGTTTGAATCCCAACTTTAACATTTATTAGCTGGTGACCTTCAGAAAGTCACAGACCATGGTCTCCAAGAAGGAGGTGGCACCCCACAGCTTGCTTCACTTCCGGCCTGGGCTCCTAAGCAGTGTAAGGCACAACGTGACAACCAATGAGTGATACGTCTTGGATTAGCACAACCTCTTGATTAGGGTCCTCTATTGGTACTATAATTACCTTTATTCAATGAACTTCATTGCTGTTTGGGAAGAGGTATTGTCTAATTTAAATCACTTCTAGATATTAGACATTCTGAAAACTTCATGTTTGCCTAACAGACAGACATAGTGAGCAACACCCCCTAACGCTCCCCATGGAGAGGTAGTCTAACATTTTGCAGGAAATATATCTAAGAAATAGCATCAGCATTTGCTATTTTTGTTTTTTCCTGCCCCAAGAAAGCAACACCTTTTCTTTCCTTCCCCCAAACCTGTTTTCGTCCCCATGAACTGCTACAGTTCAACAAAAAGAGAAACCTTATTTGACCACAGGGACATTAATAATTTGCATTCTATCAATATAAAGTTCAGCATAGTTTGGTAGTCAAATAAATGCATCTGCAGATCACTGCCGCCAGGGCAGTGCCCAATCCCAACCCTCATCCCACTCGGAAGCCTGGAAACTGACAAGGAAGACGTTTTTTCCTTCAATTGTTGATGTTTTTAAAACATCTGCTCTTCCGGCTTATGCTTTTCCTGCTTCGGTGCTGCAGCTCACATATAAGCCTCATCACATCAAACCATGATTATGAAAATAAGCTCTGATCATAGGATCAACATGGTCTCATTCATTTTCACAAATACTCTAGGTGGATGTGAATTGAATAGCCCAGAAGTGACTACAGTTAAGTTAGCTGTCACAAAAATGAAACAGCTGCAGATAGTTCAGGGTAGGAGTTATGATAACTCATCTTTTTAATATATATTTTTGTAGACAGGCTTTCAGCTCGAGCTGGGTTCGTAGCCACTGCTAGGTTCAGGAGAATCTGGGTATGTCTGGCAAATTATTGGAAAAAGTCCACCAGAGGTCTAAGCCTTATGCAAGAGGGGAAAGGAACCACTTGCGGTGAACTTAATTAACAAAGAATCAGTCATGCATGGCAGTGGTCCCCAACCTTTTCTGCATCAGGGACCAGTTTCATGGAAGACAATTTTCCCACGGACCTGGGTGGGGTGCAGGGTTGTGGGTTTGGGGAGAGTGGTGTGGAGCTCAAATAGTGATGGGTGGCCCGTTTCCTAACAGGCCACTGGCGGGTTCTGGGCTGCGGCCCGGGGGTTGGGGACCACAGATGCAGGGGACTCAGGACCCCAAGAATAGAACTAGGACCCAGCTTCCAGGAATTAAGTCTCAAATATTAACTGAGATCAAACCAAGCCTGATGTCATTGCCTTCTGCATCCTGGTAGACACAGGGCAGCCTATTGGTGACTATGACTAAGTCATAAATTTGTATATAAATAGTGACATGGTGGCTGCTGGCTTCTGTGACTGTTTCAGGGCCAGCACCTCAAACCCATCTACCCAAAAGGTAGGTTTAAGGAACCTTTGATGGGGACACAATTTTGCCTTACCTAAGGGCACTTCCCTACCATCACTACAGAATAGAGAAAACAAATACATAACATCAGTGGTGCCCCCTCCCCTCCCTGCTTTGGTGGTAGAACTTGCTAAGGGATCGTTGTCAAACAATCGCTAAGCAGCAGAGCTGACTGTGGCTGTTAGGTCAGTTTGCTGCTCTTCTATAGATTCCACCAGCAAGGAGACAGCAAGCCCAAGTAGATTCAGGCAATTTCTTTCTTTTTTTTTTTGAGACAGAGTCTCACTTTGTTGCCCTGGCTAGAGTGAGTGCTGTGGCATCAGCCTAGCTCACAGCAACCTCAGACTCCTGGACTCAAGCGATCCTACTGCCTCAGCCTCCCAAGTAGCTGGGACTACAGGCATGCGCCACCATGCCCGGCTAATTTTTTCTATATATTTTTAGCTGTCCAATTAATTTCTTTCCATTTTTGGTAGAGACGGGGTCTTGCTCTTGCTTAGGCTGGTCTTCAACTCCCGAGCTCAAACAATCCACCAGCCTCAGCCTCCCAGAGTGCTAGGATTACAGGCGTGAGCCACCGCGCCCGGCCTTGATTCAGGCAATTTCTTACCACACGGCAGGCAGCATAAGCTTCATGTTCGCGTAGGTTCCCCCTCACCTCCAAGTCCTGTGGGGGCCGTGCGGAGGCAGGCCCAGGTGCGTATTGAGCATGCAGTGTGTCTATGCCACGGCTGAGGAACACTGAACTCAGGAAACTCCTAATCTTACAAGGGAGCTGTTAGGATGGAACTCATGGTGCAGGCTGAGAAAGAATTTTTGATGCAAACATTAAGATAAAAAGAAGTAAAAATTTATTTTACTTTCCCTGAGAGAGAGAGAGAGAGAGAGAGAGAGAGAAGAAAGGGCTCAGCACAAGAAAGAGAGAAAGAAAGAAGTGCCAGCAGGGAGGATAAGGGGTTTGAAGTTTTTATTGCGAGTAAAGGGGAAAAAATTATTGCTGCAAGCTGATGGCAGAAGGCAGCTGTGAAACACTGCATCTGTTTTTCCTGTTTCCTTTTTTTTTTCCCTCTTCTTTGTGAGGCTGGCTTATCAGTCTCCTGGGAATCTGGTCTGGCAAGAACTGGGGGTGGGGGTGGGGGAAGCTCACACCCTGCTGTCTGCTCAGGGCTCTTCAAGGCTGTAAAACCACCTTTCAAATACAACAATTTAAGCCACAGGTGGTTAATCTTACAGACAACAAGTTGAGCCACAGGTGGTTAACCAAACAAAGGGACAGCTGTGCTGAGATCTTTCCCTTTAAAGAGATAATTTTATGCTGAGAGTTTTTTCATTTTTTTTCTTCCTGTTAGATAGTTTATTTTTCTCTGTTAGATAGTTTATTAGCAATGCCATCCTTTCAAGGGCTGCTAACAAACCTGCTTATCCTCCCAGGTTTTATTGCCCCGGAATGGAAGCAAATCTCCAGGGAACGAAGGGTGAGATCTTTAGCTTTATTCCCCTGGAATATCCTCCAAATATTCCATCTCCAAATCTCTCTGCAGAGAGTCACTGTCTTTATCTTTTCAAGGCTGTCTGTTATCCAAACATCTTTGAACAAAACTGTCAATGTCTTTTGCTCAAGTGTCCAGAAACACAGAACCCCAGAATTATCTCCCAACAATTATAACATTTTTGTATTAACTTCTAAAATGCCAAGTTTTATTCCCCCAGTAATAAAGACTAACTTTTTTTTTCAAACTGTATCCAACTTTATTAAAGGTACTTTTCATAAACAGTCATGGTATTTCAGGCAGGACATGGGCAGACAATCATTAACAGTACACCATGACTTTCAAACTCCCTTCTTCAGTGGACTACCAAGATCAGAAATCACTATAAACCCAATGAAGTCTTCCTTTAATTCTTGAACAAGGGAAGTTCAGAGTGAGAGTTGACATTTCACATTTAGCATGTTGTTTAAAAGCTTTTTACAAGCCAACTCTGACTTTTAGGAAATGAAATGAAAAATGGTAGAATTTCTCTGAAGATCCGCCATCTAGGAATGGAACCACTGCTCTTTCGAGGGGTTGCATCACTGAAAGGATCAAGTTGCTTAATATACTTGTACCAGTTTTGGAGGGCCAGGACCCAACAGGTGTCTGGGTTTAAGGGAGTTAAGTTTATCCTGAAGGTGGAAAGAGAGAATATAAGAGTGCATTGTAGTTTTTAAGTAGTGTGGTATTTATACAAAGATAAACAAACAAATGGAACAGAAGAGAAAAAGCAGAAATATATCCTTACTTACATGGTCACTTAATTTATGACAAAGGTGGCAGGATAGGGGGGAAAGGATGAACTTTTCTATAAATGGTACTAGGTCAATTGGATATCATATGGAAAAAATGAACCTTGATACCTACTTAAATGAGAATCAATTACAGATGGATAGGCGATCCAAACATGAAAGAATAAACAATAAAATTTTTAGAAGAAGGGGTAGGTGCATATCTTCATGACCTTGTGGTAGATAAAGATTCCTTAAACAGGACACAAAAACTGCTAACCATAAAGGAAAAAAATTATAAACTTAATTATATAAACTTAAGAGCTTCTGTTCATCAGAAAACATTGAGAGTGAAAAAGCAAGACAAAGTAGGATATTTATAATACATGTATCAGAAAAAGGACTAATAAAAATATATAAAGAATCCTACAAATTAAAAACATTGTAGAATAAAAGCATAATGAGAAAGGATATTTACATATTGCCTCATTGTATATTTATTAACAACAAAAGGAAAAAAATAGTAACTGTACAGTGGAGACAGACAGATACCACCTTAAGCAAGTGATCCGAGTCAATGTTACCACCGATAAGATAATATTGGTAATTCACTACAGCACAAGCAGGCAGCATAAGCTTCATGTTCACATAGGTTCATGCATGAGAAGGATACAACATCACTTCCTGCAAAGATGCACAACCCGAATTTAATTTTGAGGGTTTCCTTTTGACAAATACAAATTAAGGACATTTTACAAAATAACTGGCCAGTATTCTTCAAAAGTGTTAAGGTCACTGGTCATGTTGGCTCACGCCTGTAATCCCAGCCGTTTGGGAGACCAAGGCGGTAGAGTCACTTGAGGCCAGGAGTACAAGCCCAGCTTGAGCACCATAGCAAGACCCTGTCTCTATAAAAAATAGAAAAATTAGCCGGGTGTGCTGGCGAGTACCTGTAGTCCCAGCTACTTGGGAGGCTGGGGCAGGAGGATCACTTCAGGAGTTTGAGGTTGTACTCAGCTATGATGATGCCACTGCACTCTGCCCGGGTGACAGAGTGAAACCCTATCTGAAAAAAAAAAAAATAGTGAAATGAATAAATAAATTGTGGTATAGTCAAATGATGGACTAGTATATAGCAAAAGAAATATCAAACTACAAATACAACATGATGTCTTTCTCAAATAAAACATTGAGTGATGGAAGCCTGGCATAAAACAGTATTTGTTATATGATTTTATTTATGGAAAATTCAAAAGCAGTTAAAATTCAAGCAGATTTTTAAAAGTCGGGATAATGGTTACCTTTAGGGTGACCAAAAGAATTTCTGAGATCCTGGTACTATTCCATTACTTGATCTAGGTGCTGTTTATATGGGTGTGTTCACTTTGTGCAAATTCACTGAGTTGTGCACTTTTCTGTATGTATGTTACGCTTCCATAAAAACTTTACATTGAAGAGATCAATTCTTAGTAGAAATCACTGCATTTCTCTGGCATAGAAATAAAAGCACAGCTAGCGTAAGCGGACAAACGAATTAAACTCCTGGGCTGAAGAAGGCTTGGATTGGATCTTCAGAAAAATTTACTTTCAAAATAAATAATTGCTCTCACTGAACCATTTTGATACTTTTCTCAGCCGCAGCCTAACAACTGCATAGTAAAAGAATGTCACAAGAACCAAATCATGAAGCCATGACTAAACATATTTCAGAGAATTTTGTGCATTTACATATGTGGAAGAAAATCAAATCACTAAAATACCAGGTAAAATGAGTTGGTTCTTAAAATGCTGTCTCTTTCTTAAAAATAAATGGTTGCTTGATTTTACCAGGAAACTATGAATACAAAGAACAAAGCTGTGAGTAATTGAGTTGTATTTAGCCTCTTACAGTGGCACGTTATCCTGAAGGCCACATACCCCCTGCTGCTTCCCCCACTGTTTGCTGTTCTTCAGCTCGTGGGAGTTGACTTGGAAGGTGGACAGCATGATGGAAACGTTCTATGTCCTATCTGGGGTGGTGGTTAGACTCGTGTATACACTTACTAAACATCGCTGAACCACACACTTAAAATTTGTGCCATTAAGTATCCGTAAATTATGCCCCAAACAGAAAGAAGATGCTAAAATGATTAACAGCTATTGGTTGCCTGAATTTATTGAACTGTGTTATCCCCTTCTGTTACCCATAAGGCCTTCTGGCATTTCTCGGATGGATGTCAGGGAGCCAGGTGCCCTGAGGCTTGACCCGTGTCTCCGTGGTTTAAACATCTCCAGACTGAAAGAGTCAGAGGAATAAGGAGGGAGGCTCTAAATGAGCTTGAGGGGCGCCGAGAAACCGTTATTCCATTTAATAAAATTTCATGACGAGATGATATTTCCAAATCGCATCATTAAGAAGCTAGGATCGGCAGGGCGCGGTGACTCACGCCTGTAATCCTAGCACTCTGGGAGGCCGAGGCAGGATCGTTTGATCTCAGGAGTTCGAGACCAGACTGAGCGAGAGCGAGACCCCATCTCTACCAAAAAAAGAAATTAATTGGACAGCTAAAAATATATATGGAAAAAATTAGCCGGGCATGGTGGCGCATGCCTGTAGTCCCCGCTCCTCCGGAGGCTGAGGCAGGAGGAGCCCTTGAGCCCAGGAGTCTGAGGTTACTGTGAGCTAGGCTGACGCCATGGCACTCACTCTAGCCAGGGCAACAGAGTGAGACTCTGTCTCAAAAAAAAAAAAAAAAAAAAGAAGCTAGGATCAACTAAACTTTCCTGACGGGCGGTCCCTGCAGCGCCTCTGCCTCTGTTTCCCCAGTTCCGGCCTCGGGGACGCGTTTCCAGTATCTGGGCGAGGGTGCCATCTAGTGGCAGAAGAGGCACCCCGCGGGCCGAGAGCTTGTCTTTGCCTCTTTACAGAACTCAGAGTTGACAGAATTTACCCATCAAAGGGCGTGAAAGGATCCTCTGAAGAGATGCTTTGAAACTGAAGAGAATGGAAGGAGCGCTTTTGGAGGGTCAGACACTGACTCCCCCCCAGCCAGGGAAGTAACGGTGATGGACGAGGCTGCAGTGAGCCCGTACTGCCTGATGTATCTGTGCCAATCAGAAAAAGCCGTTCATGCGGCTGGACGCAGCGCCAGGGTGCACGGCGTGGCAAGTGGACACAGGCTGGATTTCAGCTGTCCTCCCCAACCTGTGCCAGGGATTGTGCAGTGGACAAACCGCGCAACCACGAGCTGTAGCCCGAATGCAGCAACGGGACCTGCCCGCAGCAAACACCGGTTCCTAGAGCACAGGCACAAGATGAGTACACCCCGCCCGCATGTATCCTCAGGCACTTGGGTAGCCACTGTTACACATGAATTTCCGTTGTCTTTTCAACAAACACTATCAATTTTAGGTTTCTATTCAGGCCTAGGTGTGGAAGGCCTCTATCATTTGAAATGCAGACAGGGTGGGCGCTTCTGATGTAGTGTGTTTAGGAAAAGAGCATCATACAACTTTGTCATGAGAGACCACAGTGTAGAATCGGACAAATCCAAAGTGGTAGGGAAAAGGCGTAGTAAATTTTATACTTTAAAATCCATGGACAGTCAAGCAGACACATTGTGGAACTGAGACGGGGAAGATGTTTATTCATTTAGCAAACATTTCTTAAGCACCCTGGTTTGGGACACTGGGCTAGGAAGAGGGAACAGCGATGACTAGAAAAAGAGTCCCTCTGCCTGGCAGGAACCCTCGCTGCTCCCCAAACCCCCACTCTGCCCTCCTAGAAAAACACCTACTCTCCTCTGCCAAGTTCCCAGTTCAAAAGCTTGTCTTTGGTGAAGTCCCTACCTCCCTCTACAGTTAGGAGTTTCTTCATATCACTTTATGAGTGCATCTTTTTAGCACTCAGCACACATCATTATAATTTCTACTTTTATTTATTTTATTAGCTTTCACCTCCCCCTGAATCAACTTTTGATTGAATTTCTCTATTGTTTTCTATTTCATTAATATTTGCTTTTATCTTTATTATTTTCTTTATTATACTTTCTTTAAGTTTAATCTATTGTTCTATTTCTTGTGTCTTTAAATTCTAATGCTTTTTTACTATTTTTATTGCAATTAAATATATAATATAAAATGTGCTATTTTAATCATTTTAAGTATACAAATTCAATTGCATTAATTAAATTTGCAGTGTTGTACAACTATCACCACTATTTCCAAGATTTTTCATTACCCCAAACAGAGACTTTGTACTCATTAAGCAGCAAATCCCCATTCCTACTTCCTCCCAGACCCTATTAACCTATAATCTACTTTCTGTCTTTATGATTTGTTTTTTTCAAGAGATGAGGTGTCATTGTGTTGCCCAGGCTGGCTTCAAACTCCTGGGCTTGCATTTGTAATCCCAAAACTTTGAGGTGGGAGGATCGCTTGAGGCCAGGAGTCCAAGACCAGACTGGGCAACATAGTGAGACCCCCTCTGAACAAAAAATAAAAAATAAAAAAATAATAAAACGTCCTGGGCTCAAGCATTCCTCTTGCCTCAGCCTCCTGAATAGCTGGGACTACAGGTGTGGGCCACCACACCTGAATTTGCCTATTCTAGATATTTCATGTAAGTGAAATCATATAACACTTGTCCTTTGTGTCGATCTTATTTTATTTAGCATAATGTTTTTAGAGTTCATCCATATTGTAGCATGTGTCAGAATTTCATTCCTTTTTATGGCTGAATAATTTTCCTTTGTGTGTACATACCACATTTTGATTATTATCCTTTCATCAGTTGACAGATATTTAGGTTATTTCCACTTTTGGGCTATGTGAATAATGCTGCCATAAACATTGGTATACAAGCATGTGTTTGAATCTCTGTTTTTAATTTTGTAATTACTTCTTTATATCACAGCTACTTCTAGTAGACCATAAATCCTTAGGACTTGTCTCACTCATTTTTATATCTCCAGGCTTAGCACAGGCCAAATACACAGTAGGAATGGGTATGAGTTTGGTAAATAAATGGCTAATTACAATAATTTTTTTTTGAGGCAGCGTGTTGCTGTGTTGCCCTAGCTAGAGTGCAGTGGCATCATCATAGCTCACAGCAACCTCAAACTCCTCAGCTCAAGCACTATTCCTGCCTCAGCCTCCTGAGTAGCCAGGACTACAGACACACACCACCATGCCCAGCTAATTTTTTCTTTTTTTGTAGAAATAGGGTCTCACTTTTGCTCAGGGTGATCTCAAACTCCTGGCCTCAAACAATCCTCCTGTCCCAACCTCCCAAAGTGCTAGGACTATAGGCGTGAGCCACTGCACCCGGCCAATTACAATATTTTACATCTATGAATCACTTTACAGTTTATAAAGCATTGATCACATAGATTTTTTTCTCTTAAGTCCCACATTCCAAACAGCATAAATTTTTTATTTGATCTTCACAATGAGCCTGTGGGGTACTTAGAAGAGTCTGGTATTATTATTTCCATTTTATAGAAGATAGCCAAGGTAAAGCAACCGGAGTCAACGTCACTTAGGAGTCAAAGCCAAATCTTTCACCTTTTAGTTCAATTCTATTTTTATCCTAACTTGCTATTTCGCCTGTTATTTCTGACAAATCATTGGTGAAAATATCATTCTTATGAAAATCAATTCCAGGAGTATAATTAAGGCTTTTCTGTAAAAGAGCCAGAGGAGGCTGAGGGTGGATCTTGATTTATCCTCATCGCCTAGTAAAATAGTTCCTGTCCCTGACATTTCAACAATCCAGAGTGATCTTTTAACATCACAGATTCGATCATGTGATTGCTCTGTGTGAACCCTTCCAATGGCTCTGCAGTGCTCCCTGCGTAAAAAACAAAATGCTTAACAGGTCTACCCATCCTGCAGAGTCTGGCTCCTGAGTTCTAAACTCCAATCCCAACAGGGACTAGACAGCTAACTTCAATGAGCAAGCCCGCCGGATGTGAGATGAAGAATAGCAACTGGCCCTTGGCTGCCATGGTGGGAACTGACAGAGAGTGGGGGCAGCAGGGCCACCGAGGTCCGAACCGCATCTGAAGCGGCCGCCAGGACTTGGCTCGTTGCCACGGGGGCATGCAGGCCCAGTGCGGCCAGGCCTCCCAACTTTCTTAGAGAAGCAGAAATCTGGATATTTTGTGTCATGTCTATATATTTTTAATACCGGCAACAAATACAAATTTAAACATCAGTTGGGTCAACATGGTGTGACTCAGGAGAACAGAACAGGCTGGATGCTACTCCCAGAGGACAGGACCTCAACTCTCTCCCCGGCACGTTTCTCCTGGCTCCCTGGGTCTGTCTCTCCCCCGCCATACCGAACATCCTGCAACGCAGCGTTCCCAGCCCTGGCTGCACGTGAGCATCACTGGGGAGCAGGAAGAAAAACAGGTGCCGTCTGGGCCCCTCCTCGGGGTATTTCTTTAAGGCTCCCCTGGTGATTTTCCTGTGCAGCCAGACTGAGACCCTGCAATTACCAGCTGGACTGCTGCCTCCAGCTTTGCCCTCCTCAGGTCAACTTTCCACACTGCAGCAAGAGGAATCTTTTAAAAACATAAATCTGATCAAGTCACTCCCCTGTTCAAAACCCTCCATGGCTGCTGCTTGCCATTGGGATCAATAACTTTGCACGCTCAGAAGGACTTCATGCTCTGGTCCCCGCCGAGACCTCCAGCCTCATCTCTTCCCGTCACCGCCTCCACTCCTGCCCACCCTGATGCACTTTGCTTCAGCTCCCCTGCACTTCTTCAAGTTCCACGGATGCACCCACGAGCCTTCGAACGTGTGCAGTTGGACAAGCCTGCGTGAAAGTGGGCACAGGGCACTGGAGGCACGAGAGGATTTGAAGTGGTGTGGGGGTGGGGGTGACCAACACGAGTACTGTCCTCGAAAACGTGGAAAGTTCCTCGAAGGCAGAGATTACAATCAGTATTGTTTGTTTCCCTCTCCCCAGTCTTCCAAAGGCCAAGTCCGGAGCACCTGAAACACATTCTGAATTGAATCGAAATTACATTTGCAGGAGATATTCTCTAGTCTGCTTGATTAGTTATGGGAGGGAGCGCATCGCTCACCTGAATGAGAGTCAAAGCACAACAGTAGCACTAACGATTTATTTATTTGTTCAGCTGCAACAGTATCTGTTGATCATTTACCAGGTGCCTGGCACACTGGGTCTGTAATGACAACTAGGGAGCTTATTGCCAGTTGGTAAAGTCTGATTAGAAAACTATAAAAAGGCAGGGAATAGCTAGTTCAGACTTGGAACATCAGGGAACTCCTTAGGAAGGAGAATCCTGAAGGACAAGCAGAAGCCACTGAGCTGTGTGTGTGTGTATGTGTGTGTGTCACGGACAGGGCTGGTGAGAGAGGAGGGAATTCCAGGCCCAGGAAGCAGCAGATATAAAGCCCTGGGGTCAAAGGAAGGCATGGCTGGTTCTGAAACGTGTAAGTAATTCTACGAATCTGAACCTGGGTGATTCTGTGACCTCTTCCAGTGACCTCAAATTTTGGCTGACCGTTTCCCAAACATAGCAGAAATAGTATCTAATTGAGAAAGTTGAAAATAATGACATCCCTCCAAGAATCTCTTAAGAAACTTTCAGGAAGAAAAGAAGGAAGGGCACAATGGCAAACATCCAGAGAATGAAAGTGACATTTATATTGCAATTTATCTTCCAACAGTAGCCTTCTTTGGGAACTTGACCAGCCGGGAGGACCTTTGCCCACCAAGTTCAAGCTTTCATCTAGAAAATGTGGGGTCCTTGCCTCTGTTATGTAGATGGGAAGCAAGGTTCTCCCGGGGTTACACTGCAGGAGCCTGACATTTGGGGAATGTGATTGATGAGTTCTGTCTTCCCACAGAGAAGTCTCATGGAGAGAGAGGGCTCTAGAAGCCAAATTGCCAAGAGACTTTCCAATCCAAACATCTGCTATGAAATGCAGAACACACTGAGCTGTGCCAGACCTAGCTAGACACACAGGCCCTGTGGCTCCCCTGGCAACATCACCCTGGCCAGATTTTCCACCATCAAAACGATTCCTTTAGATTCTATCTTTTCTTCCTAGATGATCCCTGTTAAAAACTCTCCTAGAGGGGCTGGGCGCGGTGGCTCACGCCTGTAATCCTAGCTCTCTGGGAGCCCGAGGTGGGCGGATTGTTTGAGCTCAGGAGTTTGAAACCAGCCTGAGCAAGAGCCAGACCCCGTCTCTACTAAAAGTAGAAAGAAATTAATTGGACAACTAAAAATATGTAGAAAAAATTAGCCAGGCATGGTGGCGCATGCCTGTAGTCCCAACCACTCGGGAGGCTGAGGCAGGAGGATTGCTTGAGCCCATGAGTTTGAGGTTGCTGTGAGCTAGGCTGACGCCACGGCACTCTAGCCCGGGCAACACAGTGAGACTCTGTCTCAAAAAAACAACAACAACAACAACAACAACAAAACATCCTAGAGGGAAGAGAACACATAGGCTGTGTAAGTTTCTCAAGTTGCCTGTCACCTGGTAGAAAGCCAAGCACCAAGGGTATGCACTGTGGGGATCCAGGCAGATTCAGAGTTCAGGCATTACCCGAGACAAGCAAATCAGATGAGGTGCCAGTCTGGGGCATCGTGAGGGCTCAGGGACCCTGATGCTGAGGCAAAGCTTTGGGCAGAGGGGTCACAGGGAACCATATATTCCAAAGAAGATGAAATGAAGAAAAATGAAGTTTCCAGTTAAATACATGGAGTTAAAGAGGAAACAGCAGTAACAGAAATGTGCAGCAACTGGTAATTCCAGAAAAGGACAGGACATCAGTTATTCCTGGTTCGGCTCAAAGTCAGATCCCCTGACTCACAAAATAATATTGGCCAATGCCCTGGAAACTGAGGCCTTTGTTGCCCTTATTTATGATGCAGGGATAATGATCAAATGCCGCCTGCTCTGTCAGCAAGCCAGGCCTGACAGTTAAAGGGTGGATGCCAGGATGGGCTTTGGCACTGTGGGATGAAAGGCACTGGCGGAGAACAAAGGGGCTTGGTGGGAGTTTCCCAAGCGCCAGCCTCAGCTTTCCGCACTGCAACCCCTGCCACCTCCTGGCCAGCCTTGAGGGCCTTGCCAGGCAAAGAAAGCAAAGAAGCCAACTTTACAAAACAGATGGAAATTTTTTTTTTTTTTTTGAGACAGAATCTCACTCAATCGCCCTGTGTAGAGAGCAGTGGCGTCATCATAACTCACAGCAACCTCAAACTCCTGAGCTCAACGATCCTCCTGCCTCAGCCTCCTCAGTAGCTGGACTACAGGTGAGTACCACCACGCCCAGCTAATTTTCCTATTTTTAGTAGAGTTGGGGTCTTGCTCTTGCTCAGGCTGGTCTTGAACTCCTGACCTCAAGTGATCCTCCTGCCTTGGCCTCCCAGAGTGCTAGGATTATAGGTGTGAGCCACCACACCTGGCCTCGGATGTTTTTAATGGGCATGTTCATAATCAATGGGTATGAATTTGGGAATATTCATCTATGGCCACCTCCTCCACCCTCAGGGCTGCAGCTCCTCCTACCAGCCAACCACCTAAACTCATGGAACCCCACCCCGGGTCCTGTCTATCACATGATACTACTTTATTGTCTTTCTGGCACTTGTTTCTTTATTTGTTTATTGTTTATTTTCTGTTTTGTCTTGCCAGAGTGTACTCCAGGGCAGCAGAGCTTTAATGGTATTCTTCTCCACACAGTGCTTGGCCAGTAGCAGGCATTCAGTAAACAGTTCAATTAATGACTCAGAAAAACTTTAAAAAAAAAAAATCTCTAACTCAGGCATCTCTTTTACTATACCTACTGGACAATTCCTGTTAAATGTTTCACACATACTCCAACTTGCGCGTGAGCAAAATGTACCTCCTCCTGCCCTCGCCCTCCCCTCCAGCCAATGACCCAGCCAAGAACTTGGGAGTCATTTTCCTCCGTCATGTCTTCACCTGGATTCCTGGAGCTGCCTCTTAATTGTTACCCTGCCCTGCTGTTCTCACATCATTCTCCTGAGTGGCCTTCAGAAACACTAGTGTGACCATGTCACAACACCGCTTAAAACCCTCTGGGGCTCCCCATCGCCCTCAGATAAAGACCGAATGTCTTAGCGTGGTAAGGCCTTCCCTGATGGGGCCTTTGTCCGGCTCTCCAGCCCCTGCCATGTCTCAGCTCCAGCCACGCAGAGCTGCTTGCAGCACCTCGGGTGTAGCTGCTGTCACACTGCTCAGCCCCTGCCTCTCTTCTCGTGTTGTCTTTCTGGTAGATCCATTCTTTCCTGGTTCACCTCATGTAAGAAGACTTTAAAAATCAATATTGTATTTCTCAGGACTTTTACTTTAAGGGACACAAGCTAGCTTCAGTTGAAAGGGGATGTATCAACTCCTGTAAGTAAGGACCAGACGGGTCAGCCACAGGAATGGCTGGACCCAGACACTCCAGCGATGCTGTTAGCTCTCTCCCTCCACCCACTTCCACACACATGTATTTCAGCTTCTTCTTATGAGTCGTCTCATCCTCACTTGCTAAGGGAACCTGTAGTCACAGGGAGCTCTGGGCTTACATACGGTTCGGTCACCCCAGGGGGGAGTGAGGCTTCTTTCTCCCAGTCTCAGTTTATACAAATTATGGGAAAGGCTAAGATTAGATTAGCTTGGCTGGAGACATGTGCCCAGCACTCGGCCCATGATAGCGGGGGAGCATTTTGATTGACTAGGCCTTGGACCATCTTTTTTGACCTAGGAAGGGAGAATGGGTACTTCACTTGTCGGGGAGCAGTTCTTGGATAAAAGAGGGAGTGCTGTTATCGGGAAGAGAGGGTAGACCACTGGTGTCTACTGCCACCATCTTCTGATCCCCCACCCCCGTTCATGCTCCCGCTGCCCTCTGGCACAGAGGGGACAAAACAAACTTTGTGCTCAGATAGACATAGATTCAGTTATAGGCTTTACAGTAACTACGTGACCTGGGAAAGTTTTAAGCCTCCTTGTGCCTCTCCTTTCTCATCTGTTCAATCTTTTAGGGTGGTCCTGAGGTGTATGGCACACCGAAGGTACTATTATTAATAGACATCATAACATAAATCATATTTGACAGTCTCCCTTTTCTAAATCATGAGCTACTTGTAGCAGGGCCTTATTTTAGGCAAAATTATATTTAGTTCTAAGAGCAGGGCTCAAATATATCAGATTGATTTGTGTCCACTGAAACAGGATGATACTGAAAGATAAAGCAAGTTTTGAGGATGAGGGAAGTGTTTCGTTCTGTCCTCCTCAATCTTGGATTTATAATAATGGCCACTGATTTATGTACTCTTCTTTTCTTAAGCTCTCCAAAGCATTTCCACATCTATTACTTGACGTTACTGTGTCACCCTGGAGGGAGGACCCTGTGTGAGGCTTCAAGAACAAAATTGACGAGGGATCCAAGAGACACCAGGTTAACCAAGAATGGGCAGCAGGGGGCGCTGTGGACAAGCTCCGGGAAACCCGAGGAAAAACTGCTGAGGTCTGAACACAGACCTGCCAGGCGTCCAGCCAGCTGACTCAGGCACCTCCGGAGCTGGGTGCCTGGCTATTGATTGTCTCGTGCTGAAGAATAGTTGCCTCCTAGGGCATCTCACCGCAAGTTAGGCCCCAGCTCCGGGATCTGGCCCAACGCAAGCACTGTTCTATGGGGAGGAGCTGGGTGGACAACACGGGAAGGTCTGTGGGAGCCCAGTCAGTCTTTCACCCCTGCCTGGGTCCCAGGAAATAGAGCGCTGGTGTTTGATAAAGCCAGTGTCCACAGGGGCGGCAGTGGGTGCAGCGATGGGCACACTGTGGACAGCAGGCTGGCTGGACTGGGTTTGCGTGCTGACGCTGGCACTGGGGAAGGCTAGAGCGTTATGTGAGGCCTCAGTCACCTTCCCCCACCGCAGCCCCGTCTCCCATCCTCTTGTGCTTCCTCCCGCTTTGATTGTACTGAGTAGCGCTGGTATTCTGGCCACTCGTGTGTATCTGAAGTCCTGTGGTGGGTGCCTTTGGTCCTTGCAGCATCCTTCCTCCTTCCGGAAACAGTACACTCTCCTCCTTTGGAGAAGGTCAGCTCTCCATTCCGAGGGGTTCTGGTGGGGCTGCCAATCACAATGCTCTGACCTCCAGCCCCGGGCCCAGCCACCCGCTTGAGGCAGGAAAGAGCTGCCAATCACAATGCTCTCACATGGCCATCCTGACCCCCGGCCCTGGCCCAGCCAGCCACTTGAGGCAGGAAGGAGCGAGGCTTCTAGGAAGGCAGATCTTGGAGGAGAAGAGGCTCCGAAGAGGGAGGTCAGGAATGTGCTCAGAATGCAGCCTTAAATGTCTGCAAAAGCCTGGAGAGATGTCACCCCCCAGGCACTGCCGTCATTGGGAACTCATTTGGAACAGAGATGTGGACTAAAGAATGTCTCTTGTGGAGGACAGAGCTGTGAAAAGTAAAGTTCTTCCCATGTTAGAATCTCCCTTTCTCCTGTTCAAGGCAGGTAGTCAGGTCTGTGTGTTCCTTCCTCAGGTGACATTTGTGCTGCAGGGTAAAAAGCAAAAGCTGCTGAAACAACTTCTTCTCTTCTCTTCTCTTCTCTTCTCTTCTCTTCTCTTCTCTTCTCTTCTCTTCTCTTCTCTTCTCTTCTCTTCTCTTCTCTTCTCTTCTCTTCTCTTCTCTTTTCCGAAAGGCTAAATTCCTCAAAGTCCTAAACTCCTTAGAGAGTTAGGTGCCCCAGAGAGAGAGGGGGTAGAGGTGATACCTTCAGGAAAGAAGTGAAAGCAATGGAGGGATTGGAGGAGCAGCTCCCAAAAGGGGACAAAGATCCAGGGTCTGTGAAGACCAGGGGACTGGGACCCATGTAACCATGTTACATATTATGTGTTGCTGGAGCCGGCATGTAACAGCTTGCTGGAGCTGAGTGTTAAATTTTCAGGAATTTTGCAAGTTGAAGGACTTCGCTTTGCTTGAAAGCAGCTATGGTGGGAGTGTTTACACCGTGGAAGTTGGCACAAGCTACAAGTCAGGGTTCCCCCCCTGCCCCAAAGCCAGTTGCTAAACATCTGTCAGCGCACCACTGAACGTAAGAGTGACTTTCTCCCAGTCTCATCATTCAGATAAATGGCTTCTTCCTTGGGGAAAATAAGTGATAGGGATGGGAGAGAGGGGGCAGAAAGCACGTCACACTAACAGTGCTACCCTGAAAAATAGAGTGAGGATTCTTCATGGAAACATATGGAAGTAGAAATAGAGGGGCTCCTTCTATCTTTTTACCTGTTTTCTTCCTTTCTTTTCCTTTTCTTAAACCTCACAATAATGCCTGTACTGGAGATTTTAGAAAAGAATAGGAGGCGGCAGAGTGTGGTGGTTGAGAGCAAGGCTTTGGCGTCAGACAGAATCGGGTTCACACCCCAGCTGTGCCACTCTCTGGCTGTGCGATGTGGTGCAAAGCGGAGTAAAGTGGGAGCAAGAAGTATCCTGGTGTGTATTTGGGTAGAAGCCGGGCCACTCTGTTCATCTGAGCTCTGTCAGGATCCTGACTGGCCCCAAAGAGTTCTCCCCTTGTCTCCTCTGAGTCACTGTAATGAACGGTGATGGCTGTCCCCAAACCTGGTCCACAGAGCATGGGTAGGATTCAGGCGATCTCTTGACAACTCATGCAAAACCCCGGCTTCAACAGCCAAAGAAGCTGTTGTTTCCTTCTTCTAGTACATCTAAAAACAAAATGCCAAACTGCGGAGCCTGGCCCTAGCACTGGTCCTTTGATTCTTCCTTATGAGGGAGTGGGTAGACCCCATGGCTTCTCTGGATTCCACTTTCCTCATCCATGGGCTAGAAACGACAACACAGCCTCATTACCTTTTGTGGATACGTATTATTATAAAAGGCCCAGAACCACTGCGAACTTGTGACTGAAAGTTTGTGGAGTTTCCCAGTTGGGTCCAATTAGGATCATTACTGATGTGGTTGCCTCCCCTAGGCTGAAAGAAAAATGCCACCGTTAACCTTTAATTATTCATAACAAACCCAAAGGAAAAGTCCTTGGCCCAGGTCCTAATGGAGCTATCAAAGCTCTTTTCCTATTCAGCTGTTTAAGCTCAGGGTGAATAACCTGGTAATTTTCTGCTGCTTCTCCCCACAGAATATAAAAGACCAAGACTGAACTCTTTCAACTAATGAACTTTAGGGCAGGGGCCAAACTTTACCTTCTTGTCTTTTAGTTTACTTCCCCCCCATTGTTCTCATTTGGTTGTTTTGTTGTAGTTGGGGGTGGGGGAAATGTAGTGTGTATCTGTGTGGTCTGTTTGGTGGAAGACTTTGAAAGGACAGAACAGTCACACATGGTGTATAAGACCCCCCAAGAAAAGGAGAGACCACGAGAATGAAGAAAAAAAATGAAAATAAATGAAGATGAAAATAGGCAGCACGCACACAAAAAAAATCCTATGTCTAAAAACTAAATCTTTCCTTTTCTCAATTTCTTGCTCTCTTTTTTCCTTTTCACTGCATTAGGGTTTCCCCACCCCTCATTTCTATGTCTCTTTTCTCTCTCTGTGGCCTCATTAACTCAACCTCATTAACACTTCCAACACCAGAAAGCATTATCCTGACACTCCACCCCTCAAGTCCTAGTTTTTTTTCTGAATTCCCCAATCTCTTCTCAGGTTCTACTTTAGGTCAGTTGCCCAAGCAAAAGAAAAAAATATCTCAGTATCATTTCTTATTTTTTTAAATAGCTTTATTGAGGTATAATTTACATGCTAAAAATTCACCCATTTTAAGCATTCGGTTTAATTCATGTTGACAAATGCGTATAGTCATATAACCACCACCACAATCAAGACATAGAATATTTCCTTCATCCCAAAATGCTTCCTCATGTCCTTTTTCAATCAAGTTCTTACCTTCATTCCCAACACCTGGACACTACTGATCTGCTCTCACTGTAGCAGATCATTATAGTTATATCACTATAGCATTTTCTAGAATGTTATATAAATGGAATCATATAGTAGGTCATCTTTTACATCTGGCTTCCTTTCTTAGCATACTGCTTTTTTGTTTGTTTGTTTTTGTTTTGAGACAGAGTCTCACTGTGTTGCCCGGGTTAGAGTGCCATGGCGTCATCCTAGCTCACAGCAACCTCAAACTCCTGGGCTCAAGCCATCCTCCTGCCTCAGCCTCCCGAGTAGCTGGGACTACAGGCACACACCATGACGCCTGGCTAATTTTTATATTTTTGGTAGAGATGGGGTCTCGCTCTTGTTCAGGCTGGTCTCAAACTCCTGACCTCAAGCTATCCTCCTGCCTCAGCCTCTCAGCCTCCAGAGTAGCTGGGACTACAGGCATGCACCACCATGCCTGGCTACTTTTTTCTATATATTTTTAGTTGTCCAATTAATTTTTTTCTAATTTTAGTAGAGACGGGGTCTCGCTCTTGCTCAGGCTGGTTTCGAACTCCTGAGCTCAAACGATCCGCCCGCCTCGGCCTCCCAGAGAGCTAGGATTACAGGCGTGAGCCACTGCGCCCGGCCCCTCCTTTTTTATTTTATTTTTATTTTTGAGAGACAGGGTCTGTCTCTGTCACCCAGGCTGAAGTGCAGTGGTGTGATCATAGCTCACTGCAACCTCAAACTTCTGGGCTCAAGTGATCCTGCTGCCTCAGTCCCCCAAAGTGCTGGGATTACTGGTGTGAGCCACTGTGCCCGGCTTCATCCCCCTTCTTAAGACATTTGGGTAATTCTTCATCTTGGGAAATTTGGGGGCTGACTATGGGACACCTCCACACTTTCTACCTGTTTACTGTGTGTGATCACCAGTTTTGATTAGCCTTTCCTGTTCTTGGTACAATTTCTACTTTTTCTAGAACTATTTGGCTCACAGTGATTTCTCATAGTCACATGTTTCTGATTACATGGGCAAAAAATTATAAACCTATTGATATTTAATAGGAAAAATACATATGTTTATCACTCCTTCAGTGATTAAAATGAATCTATCCTGGTATATTGACCCTTTTAATAAATCATGTATCAACGTTTTTCTTTCAAGGTCTTTCATATTCAACTTTTTAAAATCGTAATTATTATTTTCTTTTTGATATCAAATTGTCATAATTTGCCTAGAGGCTTCCTTATTCTTCTACCAGTACCTGCCTGAAATCCTTGTCTTCTGGCCCACTCTGAATTCTCCTTGTTACAAGGTACAGAATCAGCTACCCACTAAGCAGTCTCCGTTCCTTTCGATGGCTACACGAGAGTAGGGGCTGGCAGAAGTGATGCTGTTAAGGGATTGCGCTTAGGGTCCAAGCTGGGGAAACATACTTCTCTTTAGGGTCATGAGTTGACAATAATGTTTCCAACCGAACTCTACATTTTAATATAAAATCTTTTTTATTTACTTTATCTGCAATGTTTCTGTGTAGAGATTTTTTTTTTTTTTTGAGACAGAGTCTCGCTCTGTTGCCCAGGCTAGAGTGCCGTGCCATCAGCCTAGCTCACAGCAACCTCAAACTCCTGGGCCCAAGTGATCCTCCTGCCTTGGCCTCCTGAGTAGCTGGGACTACAGGTGCGTGCCACCATGCCCAGCTAATTTTATATATATATATTTTTAGTTGTCCAGCTAATTTCTTTCTATTTTTAGTAGAGATGGGGGGGGTCTGGCTCTTGCTGAGGCTGGTCTCAAACTCCTGACCTCAAGAGATTCTCCTGCCTCAGGTTCCCAGAGTACCAGGATTATAGGAGTGAGCTACCACGCCAGGCCTCTGTGTAGAGATTTAATCCTCACCATTTCTATAATCATATTTCCCTCTCTTTTTGGTCCTCATCTGCCTTGCCAACCACCATTATACCATCCCTTTGTTGACAGTGTCTGTTGGTCTGATCTCCTTGTTTTAGATGGCCAGCCTGTCCTCTTGCCATAAACAGCAGGAAACATAATCCCCAATAGACACACACACACACACACACACCCCAGAAGCCAGCATGACTTTCATGGGCAATGTTGAGGCAGCCTCCGGAGAGCCAGACATCCTTCCAAGATAATACCTGCTTCTGGAGTGAAATCATAGCTGAGATTTTTAGAGAATTCTTGTCTTTTATTGTTGTTGTTGTTTTATTGAGTTGACATTTGGGAAGTTTAAGGTCTTTATTGCTCTGGCAGAGTATTTTAAACCAATTTTTTAAAATTTAATTTCCTGAGTAGAAAAGTATCACACAAAGGAATTACAATGGAGACCATTTCCCTCAGAAATATTGGAAATTATTGAAAAGTATAAAGATGAAAATAAAAATCAATCCAATCTCATTCACCCAAAAATAACTGCTGCTAACATTTTGAAATAAATATTGAATATATCAAAAAGAAATCAGCGTGAAACTGAAAGAGCTACTGAACTTCAAATATTTCATCAGATACATCAGAGATTTCTCTAAAAGTTAAAAAATGTTTTGAAACTGCTGGTGGAAAAATTAAAAAAAATATATGAGAAATATTATGAGTCAGTTGGACCACTGCTTTGTTGTTTTGTTTTGTGCTTTAATCTCCAACTTACAGAGTTTTAATGAAAAGTCATCAGCCTGGGCAACACAGCAAGACCTCATCTCTACAAAAAATTTAAAAATTTGCCAGTTAGACAGCATAGGGGTCTTCTGATTTTTATGCAGACAGTTGAGTAAGTTTAACTACTCATTAAGAAACATTAGTTTAAAATGTTTCTTAAAGCACGGTTACAAAAAAAGAAAAAAAATACAAATTAGGAAAAGCATGAGACCTTTGGACCCCACAGTTTTTACCTTGCCATTTTGATTGTAAGGATTTTTAAACCCATTCCTGTATAAATTTTTTTAATTAAAAAATATTATTATTGGCTGGGCGCAGTGGCTCACGCCTGTAATCCTAGCACTCTGGGAGGCCGAGGCGGGCGGATTGTTTGAGCTCAGGAGTTCGAAACCAGTCTGAGCAAGAGCAAGATCCCGTCTCTACTAAAAATAGAAAGAAATTAATCAGACAACTAAAAATATACAGAAAAAAATTATCCAGGCATGGTGGCGCGTGTCTGTAGTCCCAGCTACTCGGGAGGCTGAGGCAGGAGGATCGCTTGAGCCCAGGAGTTTGAGGTTGCTGTGAGCTAGGATGACGCACTCCAGCCCAGGCAAGAGAGTGAGACTCTGTCTCAGAAAAAAAAAAAATGATTTTATTAGAGTTTCTCAATCTGTTGTCCAGGCTGGAGAGATCATAGCCCCCTGCAGCCTTGAACTCCTGGGCTCAAATGATCTTCCTGCTGCAGCCTCCTGAGTAGGTGTGAGCCATAACACCCAGCCCTATGAAGAGTTTTATAAGAATAAATTATACTTTGGTTTATCACTGGGGGACACCTAGATACTTATAGATAAAATTTGCTCAGAGCAAAGGATAACTGAACTAGCCAGAAATATGGAACACCGCTGTTACTTTCTGTCAACAATCAAAAGGTAAAAAGGCTATAGGGAAAAAAAAAACTGAAAAAAAGTGAGTTAAAGATCCAAAATTTAGGCCAGGCATGGTGGCTCACATCTGTAATCCTAGCACTCTGGGAGGCTAAGGCAGGAGGATCACTTGAGGTCAGGAGTTTGAGGTTGCAGTGAGCCGTGATGATGCCACTGCACTCTAGTCTGGGCAACAGAGCTAGACTCTGTCTCAAAAAAGAAAAAAAAAAATCCAGAGTTTAAGGAAAATGGAGAAAAATTGAGAAAGAACCTGGGGGCAATATTTAAGCCTCAGTTTAAAAAAAGAAACAGAAAAATGTGTCTGTTTTCTTGCAGCTATTGATAGAATTAGTACAAAAGAATTTAGAGGGAGCCTTGGCAACAGGAATAATGAGCACTGTTTTCTGAATAAAATTATGACCCAGCATTATTTGAAATCTCGGTTCTGGCTAGAATGGTGGAGTTAAATGCATAAAACATTAAGCATCAATTTAATTGGAGAAGGATTAAAATTCATCAAAAATAGAGACGATTGGGGAGGCTGAAGTGGGAGGATTGCTTGAGGCCAGGAGCTAGAGACCAGCCTGGGCAACATAGTAAGACTCCATCTCTACAAAAAATAGAAAATTAGCCAGGCAAAGTGGTGCATGCCTGTAGTTGTGACTATTCGAGAGACTGAGGAGGGAGGATCCTTTGAGCCCAGAAGTTCAAGACTGCTGTGAGCCGTGATGGCGCCACTGTACTGGAGCCTGGGTGACAGAGCAAGACTCTCCAAAAAAAAAAAAAAAATTTAAGGAGATGACAAATGATTTCCAGAAGGCCACAGTTTGTCCCTGGATTCTCCACTTTTGGAAACACCTGCATACTCCACAACCCATGGACAAGGTCTTCAGAATGCACAAGGAACAGGAGAATCAGGAACCTCTTGAAGCTTCCCTTCGGGCTGGCAGAATCAACAGGGCTCTTTCATCCCTGTTTTCCAGTAGAGGCCCTGGCAACCATAGGCTCACAGCACCCTCTGCTGTTAAATTGCAAAAGATGATGTTGGGATCTGGGGACCGAGACTGCTAAAGGATTCTAGTCTGGGGCAAGAAGCAAATTACTCGAGCAAAAGAAATTCAAAATCGTTTTCATGCCTCTAAAAAATAAATAAATTGTTAAATAAGGAGCCAGGCATGATATCATGTACTTGTAATCCCAGCTATTCAGGAGGCTGAGGCGGGAGGATCACTGGAGCCCAGGAGTTCAAGGCCAGCCTAGGCAATATAGCAAGACTTCATCTCTTAAAAAAATTGATCAATTAATTTTAAAAAATTGCTTTCATGAAAAACTTTGAGATGAGTTAATTTTGCTGGTAACAGACAGCAATGATAAATAGCAAAGAAAAACTGGACAGCTGGACTTTCATCGAGGCAGTTTTTGCAGACTTTTCCAAGCTGAGTGGAAATCCCCAACTCACCTACATCAAGGTTCCAAAAACAGGAAAAACACACTTTTTCTAGTGCCATTTGTGTAACTCATATAATATTATCTCTATACAGATCAAGCCCAGAGTAACATAGAGGGGAAGACAGACAAGCTTAGAGTGAATTGCAAGGAATTAGGAGCATATTCTTTCAGACCCCATAAAGAATAAACCCCTTCAGTTCCAGCATTTTCATACATGTACTTGCCCTAGCAGAGGTAAAATCAGAGGCTATATGGCAACGTTACAATGGAAGGTTTGCACTTCTATTTATAGCTTGCTTATTTAGTTATATTTCCTTGCCAAAAGTACCAGACAGGCTCCATATCCTTAAATGCCCCAGGTCCTAAAATGGCCTATTTAACCCTGAGAGAGAGATGCTAGTTTATAAAATAGAAAAGATATCACCCGTGTATAATTCTGTGCTCTTTTAAAATACATTAGTAGACATACTACTGAGAGGCCACACAGCACAGTGCTTAAGGGGATGGACTGAGAAAGCAGGTTGTGGTTCACAAATGTGCCCTTGCATTTATGACTTGAGTGACCTGGGGCAAGATCCTTCCCTCTGTGCCTCCGTATCCTCACCAGCAAAATGGCCACAGGACCTATCTCATGGGGTCATTATGAGGATTAAATGAGTTAATTTTTATAAAGTACTCAGAACAATGCCTGAGAGAACTATGTAAGTGTTGGTTAAATACCAACCAATTCTTAAATGATATCAAAAAATATAATAAAATAAAAATTATACAGTGGCATTAACGTCTGCTTTTCACTATTTGGCATAGCAACTGACAGAGGTTTTTATCGACCATCCCTTCCTGCCGGTGTTCATGAAGTCTCCTTGTGTCTTCGTCACCTCCTGTCTGCTGAGGTCTAACACAGGGTTTACTTTCTGCTGATGGGAAGAGAGGTTGGCCTCCCAGAGGCAGAAGAGATGGCCCGGCGGTGGCGGAAGAGGCTCATTGGGTGAACCGCAACATCCGCAAGCTTCACGTCAGTCTCATTCTTTGCCTTCTTGAAGCTGCCACATAAAAGGTGCCCAACATATGTACAGCTGGTTCTTGGTGCATCTAGCAGCCTCTTCAAGACCCTCGTCACCTTCTGGGGCTGGCAGACAATTGCAGCTCCAGAATGTCTATAAGAAGGAGCTCAGGGACGGCCATCTGGTTGGAAGGGAAACCGGCAGACTTATCTAAAAAGAAACTATGTTTGCCTGTTAAACTATGTCTGCTTTATGTGCGACGGCCTCGTGCTGGAGCTTATGAGAGAACTAAATTCTCCTCAAGCTGCCTTTGAGGCCGCCGCAAGCCTCCCCTGCTCTCTTCTTCCCATTAGTTCACCTGTTCTTTTCCTCTTTAACTCAACAGAATTTGTAATTTTACATTTATTTGCTTGTTTCTTTCTTGTCTTTCTT
>CAUYSK010032180.1:0-22737 GCA_963575035.1 Avahi laniger
AATTCTGCTGGTAATTGTGTGGAGAAGCCCTGCGACGTGGATGGCATCTGTTATGGTTACAGCCTCCTGCATATTTACTGCCTTGAACTGGAATTCCACCAGGGCCTGTAATATTTGCTGCCTCCCACCCTTTTCTCCTTCGACAACATCAAACTCCACAGTCTCTCCGTCTCCTACCCTGCGAAGTACCTTCCTGGGGTTGTTCTTTATGGCAGTCTGGTGTACGAATACATCTTCCTTGGTGTCATTCCTGTTGATGAAACCATATCCGTTTCTTACATTCAACCATTTTACTGTCCCCAAAACCTTCGTTGCGATGACCTTCTTGTCCCCCCCACCACCAGCAGGTGCCGCTGATGTGAGGCCACGCGGGCCACCGCTCCCTGCGCCGCTGCCCGTGGTGCCAGGCTTGCCGTCGGCAGCGCTGAGGGCGGGGTGGGGGGCGTTGGGCGGCTGCTGGGTCTCGGCCCGCTGCTCACGGTTGCGGTGATGGTGCCTGCGGCCGGCTGCGGCAGCCGTGGCTCCTCCCGATGTGTGATGGTACCTAGGCCGGCGGCGGCGGTGGGGCTTCACAGGGCTCTCGGGGGTCCGCTCTCCGCTCCCACTACCGATCGAACTCCAAAAAGATTCTTAAACATAAAATTGTACATGCCCCTGCAGGTACATCCATCAGACTCCTAGAAACGGGGTTTCGGGGTCTCTCAGTATTTGGAATTGTTTGACTCCATCTAACAGATCACAAACCCGAAATCCAGAAACACATTCCAGCCCTTGTTAGCTGAAAAGAGTTCTTGCTTGGGTTCCATTTAGCCAGTGCTGCAAGGGGAGGGAGACACAGACGTGGGGAAGGATCCCTGAAGTCCTAGGAAAGGGGTCTTGAAGTGGACTCAGCTTCTGCTCTGTCTCCGTGTTGAGCAAGCAGGAAGATGGAAGCCTGCTGCTCCACGCCCCATGCCCCACGCCCCTGTGAGCCGGGCAAAAGACAGCCCCTCCAGAGCTAGCCAGGCCAGAGCCCACCCACTAGGGCCCCCAGGGCCCCCTTGATTAGGTGCACATCTTGGTGTCTCTAAGGATTTCCAAAGCCAGGCAGGGAGGAGAGGGATGTCAATGGCTGATCTTGGTCGCTTCATGCGCGCCTGCAGGACAGAACAAAGGAACACTCCTGAGTCCCATCCACCCCGGCAGACTAGCCCAGGGCCATGCACTGGGTCCTGATTTTTCCAGTGTTCTCTTCTAGAGTTTCTGAGGAAGGCACGGTTCTTTCCACCCATGCCCAGGGTGACCCGAGGGTCATTTTACCCCCCGGGGAGTGGCCCTCCTGTCGTCGGTAATTGTATTTGTTAATGATGTTCCAATGACAGGGAACACGGAGGTGGGAGCAATGCAATTTGTAAAATGATTCATCAAGAGTAATTTGCTATTGATGTGTCCCTGGTAATCTCAAGAAATCTGATGAGGTGGAATTGAGGAAAATTTAATTATAGAGACGAGCGTCGTGAGCTGATATTGTAATAGCATCTCCCACATTAACTTCATTTCTCATAAGGGTTTTTTGCATCAACCACAATATTTGGTTCCCACTGTTTGAACGTTTGTTAGCTGCTCCTTTCACTTTGAATGTCCTGCCTTTTGTCTGTTTGGGTATCCCCCCAGCCCCCGAGCTTCTCACTTTGCAGAACGGAGGCACTGGGCGCATCAAAGACAGCAGGCTCGGGTCTTTTGGCAGATGGGGCTGGAGCTGTCCGCCCTGACTGCCGGCACTGGAGAGGGGTGGGCTAGCACCAGTTTCTAAGTGCGGTGTCTTGTAACTATCATGAAAGGGAGCAGCTTTGTAAATCCCAGCAAGACAGAATCTATGTTCAACGCATATGTTCTTCTCCCACTTGTCACTTTCCAAACCATAGAGCCCCTCCACTTCCTGGGACATTGGTCATTGAAGGAGTGATGTTCTTGTGTGTTAGTCAAGGCACATTTTGAATCCTCTAGTATTCTCATTGCTTTTAGAGGGACAGGCGTACGATTTTTCTTCCTCCTTCTTCCCCACTCAGGACCACACATACTAGAAGAAATTAACCTGGTAATTATCCCAGTTCTCCTGGTTGCCACTGATGGTGGCAGCTGCTGTCGGGAAGCTTTGTCTTCTGAACACTGCATTACCTCGGAGGGAGGGTTCTTCTAATCCCGGCAATCTTGGCTATAGCAAACCCGACTTGGTAAAACACAATGCACCAAGCTCACTGTCCAGTCTCCTTAAAAAATATATGCTTGTAGTTAGCAATAAAATAAGCAATGAATGGGAACTCCTTAAAAAATAGAAGGGTCTAGCTTCTTTCCTTCACCTCAAACTCCTACACTTTCTGCTTCTGCATTTTGAAGCCCTGGGAAGTCCCAAGAGTCCCTCTTGTGTGCCCGTTACTTTGCAGTTTTCATAGCACGTGGGCTTACGTTTGAGCCTCTTGCCAGCCCTGTGGGACTAACTGGCGCCAGAATGGGTATCCCCATCTTGCAGACGGGGAAATGAAATCTTTAAAAGACTGGCTCCCAGATGGAGAAACAGGAACAGTGCTTTAACGTCCCACTAGTGGACACATCTCCAGGAGAGCGCTGGCTCCGGTGTCAACCAGTCCTGGATTTAACCCCAGATCTTTCCCTAACTATAGCTGTTTCCTCATCTGTAAAATGGGTATGATAAAACCAGCCCTATAATTCTGTATGTGTGTGAGGATTACAGACTAATACCAGCAGTAATAATTCCAGCTAAACTTTTTCAAGAGCTTAGTAAATCCGAGGTGCCGTTTTAAGCACTTTATATGAATCAACATATTTCATCCTCACAAACAAAGCTATGAGCATGGTATTAGTACTTTATTCATCTTATTGGTGAGGAAACTAAGGCATAGGGCGTCGAAGTCAGAGGTCGCACACCTGGCATGTGGGACACAGGGATTCAAACCCAGACAGCCCGACTGCAGTGCCTGGGCTCTTGCCTGAAGCGCGTCTCAGGACCCGGCATGTCATGGGTGCTCAGCAAGGCAGAACGGTTATGAAAGCTAGTTTTACCGCCCACCCCACCCCACTCCACTCTGGTCCAAGCTTCATGCTTTACGGGACGATTTTGCTGTGGTCAATTCATGCATGTGTTGAACTAGGCTGCCAGGAAGCAGAAATCCATGACTCACCGTGGTAGACGCTCAGCAGCTGAGAGCTGACTCCTTGCCAGGCTTTCAGGTCAGCAGCCCTGGGTTCAAACCCTGGCTCTGACACTCAGTACCTGTGTGATTTGGGGAACGGTGCTTAATTAGGCTTTGCACTTGCTATTCCCTCTGCCTGGAATTCTCTTTCCCCAGGTATGTTTGTTAATCAGCACTCAGGTGAGATGTCACCTTCCCAGAGGGGTCTCCCCTGTGCACCCCAGGTAATATAAACACCATGTCACTCTCTAACCCAGGAGTTGGAAAACTTTTTCTGAAAAGGGATAGATAGTAAATATTCTCAGCTTCTCAGGCAAAATACATCCTCTAACTCAAATACTTAACCTATGCTATGGTGGCCCAAAAGCAGCCATAGACAATATGCAAACAAATGAGCATAGCTATGTTCCAATAAAACTTTATAAAACAGGTGGTGGGTCAGATTTGGTCCAAGGGCTGCAGTTTGCCAAACCTCTGTTCTAACTCAGTACCTTATTTCCTTCATGACACTTATCCCTGCCTAAAGTGACCTTATTTAGCTACTTATTTCTTTGTTGTCGTCAATCTCTCTCCACTCACTTGTGAGCTCCTTGCCTATCTGGTTCACTCCACCACCTAGAATAGGGCCTGGTACCTAACAGCACTTAATATGTATATTTATGGGCTAAATAAATGCCTTGTAGATCATAGATGTTTAGTAAATATGTGTTGAATGAATAGAGGAACGCATCACGCCCTGAACAAAACGGGCTCTGTCCTTGCAGGCTCAGTTTCCTCATGAGATTGTCACATGCATTAAAGGAGGTGGTGCCCGGTGCCCGGTGCCCAGTGCGGCACTGAGCGTACAGTAAGTAGGTGTCCAGGTGGTGGCTCTTCTAATCCCGAAATTGTTCCCTTTGGCTTTCAGAAGAGGCACTGAAGCTGCACAACGGGCCCCCCCGCAGCGCCTACATGGAGCAGAGCTTCCAGAGCCTCAACCCCGTCCTCAGCCTGCCGATCAGCCCCGCCCAGGTGGAGCAGGCTCGGAGAAACGCGGCCTCCACGGGCGCAGCACTGGAGGGCTGGCTGGACTCGCTGGTGGGCGGGATGTGGACCGCCATGGACATCTGTGCCACGGGCCCCACCGCCTGCCCGGTCATGCAGACCTGCAGCCAGACAGCCTGGAGCTCCTTCAGCCCTGACCCCAAGTCAGAGCTGGGGGCTGTCAAACCCGACGGCCGGCTCAGGTAGCACTGGGCCTGAGTGGGTCACAGCGGGGATCTCAACAGGAGCGCAGCCAGAGGGGCTGTGGGGCCTGGACCCTAGCCTCCCACCCCAGGGGGTGCCTTTTGTGCAAGGGGCTCTCCTGGCCATAGAATGGTGGGGAAGGTAGGTGAGCAGGCCAAAGCAACCTGCATTTGGCAAGCTGGGGGGTGGGATGGCTCAGTCCCAGCGCCAGGGTGGTCTCACCTCTTCTGGTTGATCCTCAGGTCCTACGGGCTCCTCGTCATCCCCTCCAATGACACGACCTCCCCGCCCCACCCACTGCCCAGACCAGTAATTTTCAAGCTTTTATTTTGAGCAGCAGAACGTTGTTGACTAGAGCGTAGTAGCAGGCAGAAGTTCAAGGTGCGGATGAAATCCAAGCTGCTCTGGTTGAAGCTGAGGAACGTGAAGTGTGAGGTTCCCTCTCGAAGCCCAGCCCACCAGGCGGTCCCTTTGCCGCGGGCATCTCCTAAGGTACCTCTTCGGAACCCAAGGGCTCTGCAAAACCCAGTTAGACCAGCACTGCCCAGATGGACCGTGGGTTTGCCCTCCAGCTCCACCCTTCAGCTCGTCTTTCTGCTACTCTTGGCTGGGAGACCCTGTGCCGTCCCTGAATATCGTGGTCACGGCCCTTTCAAGGGAGGTAGCAGGCTTGGGAAGGCCCTGAGCCTCCCAGCAAACCTCCTTGGGTTGAGCTAGCCTCCTTAGTAACTAGATGAGCAAAAAAGCCTTTTGATGGTGTGTGGCCAAGGTCCACCCAGAAGTGTGACTGCCACCTGTCCCGGGTCCCAGGCCTCCCCTGGCAGGGCTGCCACACAAAGTAGCAGAAACAAGAAGATGCTGTGAGCATGAGCCTCCAGGCTGTCCACGGGCTGGAGGCCAAGGGCATGACCTCTCTGGTCTTTGAAAATGAGATCTTGGGGGACCATGGCCACGAAACTCAAAAGACATGACTCGTAGCCAGACTCCTGGGCTAGACAGCACAGCAATACCTGTCACCTGCCAGAGCCCTTCCGTTCTGAGGTCAGGCCCACAAAACCCTCCTGACTCGCACGCTCGATGCTGTTGGGGGGGGGGGGTGACCAAACTGCAGGGACCAGACTTTTCACATCCAGGAAAAAGCATTTCTGATTTGGTTTTTAATTCCATGCCCTTCCTTTATCCACGGTGCCAACAGGCCCATACGGACATGCAACATAAAATTGGGAAGGTTGTTTAAAAAAAATTAAAAACAGTGTTATTCAAATGCTTGCGTTACTGAAACCTGAAGGGTTTCCTTGCCATGGGCCCCCCCGGAGGCCCCCCTTCCTCCTGTAACCCCACCTCCCGTGAACATGGTTCCCTTGGAAGAGTCGCACCCTGGTGGAGAGCCCACCCTGCTACTTCTCTCCAGGGTGGGCTCGAGGGCACCTGTCAGTGTGTCGCCCCATCCTCCACCCAGCAAGGCAGGATGTCCTGCTGGCAATTGAGGACATAGAGAAGGGACGCTTTAGATATTTATTATTTATATGTTTTAGTCAATGACTAATTAGTAGGTGCTGTTTTTGCAGCTTGTCGATTATGTTATCTTACTAACTGGAGCTGCCTTTATTCACAAAAGGCCCCCAGCCCCCGCCTTTGCCACCCACTCCTCTCGTGTCTGTCTGTCTCTTGATTTCTATGTCTGCCCTCCGTCCTCCTTGTCCTCAGAGTGCAGCAGGGGACACCCTGAGAGGAAAGCTCTGACCTGCATCATCCGCTGCTTGGGGACCTCGAGAACCTCGCTGTGCCTCACAGAGGGTGTGGCCTCATCTGTCCCTTCACTTCCAAGAGCGTTGGAATTCCTGAGCCACCCTTGCCCTGGCCCAGTCTAACCATGGGCCTTGACGTAACCGTGACAGAGGGAAACGGGCCCCTTACGTCATAGGAAGAGGCTGGGCAGACCCAGCTAGAGAGCCCAGGAGGTAGGCATTGTCAGCAGTGGTCCTAGGAGCCTCAGGGTGGCTTTCTCAGAAAGCCAGTGCGATCCCTGAGTGGCTTTGCAGACTCCGTGGGGGCCACACCCTCTTCCTGCTGCCAGTGTCTCCCTGGCTTGCTGAAGCCACCTGGGAGGCTTCCCTTTCACTCTCCTTGCCGGTCACTAGGGCTCTGTGTTTTCCAGTGTTATTTGTGGTGGCCTTGGGAACTCAGCCGTGGTAGGTCCCCGTGTAGAGCGTGAGCCTGCAGCCTTCAAGACAGGGCCCCTCCCGCCCCGACATTTCTGCCCTTTTTTCCATCCCAGAACCAGTGGAGAAAGGCAAAGCTGACTTGCTCTGGGGACACTCTTTCCCCCGAGGTTTCACTCCCATCTTGGAACTAATTTGGGGTGTTCCTCTGTCTTCAGTCCAGATAATAACTTTTCAGATGTTACATTTGCTTAAAAAAAAAAAAAAAAAAAGAGGATTCCAAAGTACAGCATGATTTAAGAGAAGGGGATGTTTTCCCAGGGAAAATAGCATAACTCTTTTTTTTTTTTTTTTTACATGCCTTAGAATGATTTATTTATTGGAGGCCATTGGTCAGGCAGCCTGGAGCTAGGGCTGCTTGAGGATTTCAAAAGCACAGAGCTGCAGTCTCTGGAAACCCTACTACAGCCTGCAGGGTGCAGTGACTGTGGGCTGAGCCACTGACTAGATTCCTGGAAATTCAGGAAGAATTAGAGGTAGAACTTGCGTGGTGGTTTGTGGGGCAAAGGAAATATTCCATACATAGACTGCTGCCTCTGCACGACTTCCTACCCACCCAGTGACATTCAGGCAGAAATTGAGCTCAGGAGACAGCAAGCCATCCCAGATTCCTCCCCGGTCATGCATAAAGCAGTATGTCTCCAAGGAGGAAGTGAACAATTCCCAAGGTCCTCATGTTTTAAGAAGTGCACTAGTTCCTCCCTTTGGAAAAAAGCCTTTTCTGCTGGGATCATAAGTTCTTCTGGCTTTATTTCTCATTGCTGGTTTAACTTTTAAAATGCAAATGGAGGTTTGAGAGGATAAGGAAAACCATACAACCTCCCCCACCCCAAAGAGGCAAACTGCAGCTACTCTGGGTGCATGCCTGGGTATGTGGGTACCATGCTTGCTTCTGGTTCGCAAATACTGAGAGGACAGTGGCCGGACCCCTGGACTCTGCCGAGCAGGTGCAGAGTAGAGGAAAGCAGTAGCCACTGGGTGTGTGGCAAGGACAAAGACCCGTTTCACAACCAAGTTCACTGAGGATTAGGGACACCACCTCCCCGGCAGCATCCCAGGGGGCACACTAGAAACAGCTGTCAGCACACTCAGCTGTAAAGACAGCAAGGTAGGTCTGCCAGATCAAACCACGCTCTGTGGCGGGGGCACAAATGCTTACAGGGTCCGGGACGCTGACACAGATGAGTGAAACGGCTGGTGTAAGAGGGCAGTGGTGGGGACCATGTACTTACTGGCATGCAGGGGACCCATCCAGAAGGAGCAGCTGCCACTCAGCTCCAGCCTGTCGTTGCGTGTAAGAACGCAAGCACAGTGTGGTGGGATCTTCCAATGGTAAGGGAAGCCAGAAATCCAGATTTTCATTGAAAATATGATTTTTCAGTGTCAGTTGTTTTTTCTTTTAACACGCTGTGGTCAGAGAAAAATTCCACAGTTCCACTGCCGCCAACGTCTGCTCTCTGGAGAAGTGGTTTAAAAATGAGGTTAGGCATTGACCTGGTGGAGGAGGGAAAAAAACCAACATCAGGTCAGGGCAAAAATAATAGCTCATGTTGAACTCTGAAGGGAAGGGGGCCTCTTGCTGGTTATTTCCCTCCCAAAGAGACCATGCCAGTTTCTTCCAGAGGAAGACTGGCTTGTTCAGTTTGTGCTGAAGGGAAGGAGGAACTGAATTTGGAGATCTGGACTCTTTACCCCTCAGACATGCAGAGATTCACATCTGCCTGGGGCCACACCTTCTGGAGTGCCATCAAGTCAGGCAGAAATGGCAAACACAGGGTCTAGGAGGAAGGAGTGGTGTGTGAAACAGCTGGGCTCTCTCCAAATCCCGAGTTTTGGCTGCCTTCTTGCCACGTATCTGGAAGCTTCTTCTGAAACCACGCGGAGCTGTGCTGGCTCACTGGATGTCCTCTTAGCTTCTGCCTCAGTTACCTTACTTTGCCCATGGGTCTACCACAGGCACTACCTCATTGTGTCTGCTGAGAAGTTTACCTGGGGGGGAATGAAGGTGTCCAAATCTGCTTGAGTTGAATGTACGATCTATGCAAATTCTCTCTGTCTCTCTCTCTCCCTCCACCTCTCTGGCTAATTTAGAAATATTATTTTTCTTACCTTGCAAACAAGATACTGTATAGGACCCTCTTAAGACTGAGGAGGGCTTTCATGCGCCACCTGCGTCTGTCCCTCACGTTGTCTTTGGTTCTGTTCTTGCCAAGCCCCACGCAGGGAGAAAGTGGCCTCTCTTCCCTCTCCACTTGGCTGGGAATACTCCAGCTGCCTCTGCCTACGGACACCACGGAAAACAGGTTCTGCACCTTGCCACCCCATTCCTAACGCCACCTCTTGCATCCCTCATTTTCCTCCAACTTGCTTCTCCCATCCCCCCTTCCAAAAAAAAAAAAAAAAGCCTTAGGTTTCTCCTTTTTGAAATGTGGCCTTAAAATTATTTTTGGGAAGCTGACCATCCTCTCCCTCACATTGCCTCCCACATGCAGAAGAAAGAGCATCATGAAGCTTTTCTGGCAGCCTCCTAAGCGAGAGGCTGCCAGTCTATAGTTTGCAGATATGATAGAAATTGCTTACAAATGTCATCTTTAAGAAAAATGTCCTTATATTTTTCCTATGGGCAAAATAAAGGCTTGGGTGTTCATCTAAACCTGAGCCAACTCCTGAAGCACTCTCTTAGAGCATATTGCCTCTGTAATGGGCTGGCTTAATTACCTGCAGAGTGCTCACAAAGGCTTTCCAAACCTCCCCTCACCCCAAGTCTGGGTGACTTTGTGTACTTCCTCCAAGGATAAATCAGGAGGGGTTCTCGGTTTATCCTTCGTCCTTCCTGCCTGCAAAGTGATAGCACTAAATATTCCCAGCAGATGGGTAGTGTTCTCAAAGGGATCACCCCCTGCCTACCTTCAGACTCTACCCTTTATCCTTCCATCGCTCCAGTGCTGACGGAGGCCAAAGACAACCCCAGGGTTTTCATAGGAAATTCACTGGAATTGAGCGCAATTGTCTTTGTAGTCCTTTTGTCTTTTTTAAAAAAATATTATGATGTTGTCAATAGCTTTTGTTTGGGTCTTTGTTTTAGAGGCCTCACAATAAGTTATTACCGCCCCCTTCATTGTTTTCAAAGATGTGGTGATATAGTTTTTAAAAATAACTATTTTGTTATAGATCATAATATGCATAAAACTGTACAGAAATATTTTGTAATGTATTGATTTTAAAAAAAAGAGAATCTGTAAATAAAGTTTTAAAAAAAGAGAATTCAAATGGCACACACTGAAAGATGTAGATATTTTGCTATTTATTTAAAGGAGTATTTTAAAAGATATAGAACTATCAGAAATTGACCATTAATCAAAGTTTCAATCATTCGAAAGCTTTTCTTCGAAGTAGAATGTGAGTCTTGGAAACAATTGTGTTACCTGCCCATTTTTTGCACCTTTTCTGTCTTTTCATTTAGCAGAAAACAAGAACAACAACAACAAAATTGTGCCTTAGCTGTATTTCTTTGTCTAGGGGAGTTTGTTTCTGTCTGACAAAGCAAAATTTTTTGCAGAAAACAGTGGATGTATTAAATACTGTATCATACCAAAAACACTGCAGGTGTATATAGATGCTTTCTGTCATACTGTGTTTTCAGATGCAGAATTTTAAAATTAAAAAAAAAAAATACTGTCTTTATGCAACGGTGGCTGTATGGCTTCTTTTCAGCAATACTGTGCATCTTCACACAATCTTATGCTCTGTCATCTGCATGGTGACAGAATGATTATATAATTTATCATCCAAACCGGGATAATACTTTTGAGAGCTAAAGAAGGCACCTGAGGCCACAGGCATAAATGGGGCTTCTCTTGGGAAAACCTGGATGTGTGGACACATTCCCTCGCAGAGTGAGCCGCCATCTCCCAACTGGATTATTGAAACACCCTCCTATGAGTGATTCATCCCCTGGTTGAGGCAGAAGTGTATAATTTTAAACCTTATCAAGCAGAGGATAGCGAGGAGAGACTATCTAAAGTTGCAAATGGTTTTCTATACCCAGTTGGCCGGATGTTTCACAAACCTGTTTTCCTTTCCTCTTCACCAAACAGCTGGACTGTGTTTTCCAGACTGCCTTGTTCCTAGCTGTGGCCATG
Organism: Avahi laniger; assembly: GCA_963575035.1. NCBI lineage: Eukaryota > Metazoa > Chordata > Mammalia > Primates > Indriidae > Avahi > Avahi laniger. The sequence continues at coordinate 10,783 of CAUYSK010032180.1, forward strand.
TGACTGACTCAGGCCAATGGAATGGATGTACAGCACCTCTAGCCCTGGCCCATAAAACCTCCCACTAGGCTGTCTCTTGCTCAGACTTTCCCCATTTGTCAGCTCAAATGTTTTAATCATCTTGATTGTGTGCATTCATTCAGTTGGCCTGTTCTACTGCTCTTTTTGGAACCTTCACACAGCCCCCAACTTAAAGGGAGGCAGCGTGAAAATACGGGAGAAGGCTGAGCCCCTGAACAGCCACATAAAAGGCCGCAATAGCATTTATTTCTCCATACAACTGAGAATTTATCTGTTATAGTAGCTAACCTTAGCTTAATGAATCCATCTGGACATGGAAATTCAGATGTTTCTCTGGGAAAATCCAAATTTTAGCCCCTTCGTTCCATACGTAAAGACATGGAGAGCCAGGTGGGTGAAGGGATGTGCCTGAAGCCACACGAGGTCATCACAGTCAGGCCTAGAACCAACGTTTCCTATCCCATGATGAGATTTTGACAAGTCATTGGGAGGACCAGTTCCTCCATCCTTAGGTTCATTGTCCTGTCTATATGTGGCTTCTGAGGGCTATGGCCAAGGCTTGGGAGTGCCCAGCTGGCTGGGTTGTAGAGATACCTCTAATTCACCTTACAAAGTTCTTAAAGGCAGAGCGGCGCTGAGACTTAAGTAAGATTTTACCAAGTAGAACAAAATAAGCTAGATATCTCGTCATTAGACAGAGAGGCAAATACATAGGGAGCCGTGCCAGCTTCAGGTTCCTTGAGCTTGGCTGAGAAGACGAGTGATTCCATATTTTAAAAGATGGACAGACCCAAGATTCATTTCCCAAAACCTCTTTCCAGCCTGACTTTATAGCCAGCCTCCCCTCCTCTGCCCAAAGATAAGCCCTCAAAAAATGAGTTTAGGTGCTAGGGAAGAATAAATTTCTAAAATCTCTGTAGGCATAAGGATCATAGCTGTCTTGTTCCCTGTGGCGCTCCCAGTATTCAGCACAGTGAGTCCAGGGTATGGGCACTCAGCGAATGAACAAGTGAATGATGCTGTATTTCTTAATTCACTAACAATATGAGCATGGGGTCATTTGTCCAAGATGCTGTCTTTACACCCATCATTTGATTGATAATTTTTGTCAAAACATAGGTTATTTTAAAGTAAACCATGATTTTAACCTTCAATAATGAGGTTCTAGGCCTATTTCATAGAAGATTGGTTGGAATTTCTTTCTTATTTACTTGGTTCATTTGATTAATGATTTTAAGTTTTTTTTCTTTCTTTCTTTCGAGGGGAATCCTTTTCTAAACAAAATCGTACATTAAACCTCAAGAGATTTTTAAAACTTGGGGATTGAGGGGACTAGAAAGTTCTATCTTAGCAGTGCCCCCCACCCCTACCAGCCAACTTTTTGGTGGCTCCAGGGGATATATACACAGCCATGCTTTGAAATCCATACTTCTGGTGGAAGCAGCTAGACTTGTAGGATTGGCTGAGGCCTTGCTGCCAGGCAAGTCCTAGGCCAAAAGTTGAGTTCTAGGCTGGGTTTCTGAAAATAAGACCAAACCAAGAATAATTCACTCCTCACCTGGTGTTGGAAAGTCTGAAGGGTAGTATCGTAGAGCTGGGGCTAAGAGGAAGTAGGACTGGCCTGAGGTCGAGGTTTGGAGACTCTTGATCCTACACATTCATAGTTAGTTCATCTGTTCCACTTGTCTTCCTGGAAACCTCATATAGCCCCAACCATGATGGGAAGTACTGGCCCAAAAACCAAGAGACCTAGGCCCTCCCTAGCTCAGGTTCTGCCATTTGCTGTTTGATCACAGCAAGTCTCTGTCCTACAATAGATCTCAGTCTCCTCAACTGCCAAATAAATGGGAGAGGGGGCCTATTGACCACTGGGGCCCTTCAAGTTCAGACATGTGGGTACATAGTTCAATTCCCACCCAGTACCTGATACAGAACACATAAAGTATCAGATCCTTACAAGAATATGTTCTCAGGATACGACTTTTGATGTTCACATCTATATTAGTGTTCTTTCACCTGCAAATAACAGTAACCCAACTCACGGAAGTGTAATCAGAAGGAAAATTAATCAGATCATGAAACTGTGGAAGATAACAGAATTAACGTGCAAAATACAAGAACTAGGGCAGCCCTAGGGGACTCAAGAACTGGAACTGGAATCTCAATACTGAGGTCCCCTTTTTCCATTTCTGCTGGCCCCAGCCTGATTATATTCTCTCCTACAGACAGCTGACTCCACGTGGTAAAGAAAGAAGGCCCCAGAAGCCCCTGCTTCTTGTCCTTCAAACTCTGTAATACAAAAATATCAACGTTCTTTATCCTCATTGCCAAAAGAGATGGCTCTAACTCTGGACCTATCATCGGGGTCTGGCAAACAAGGTATTATGATTGGCCAAGCCTGGATCATATGCCCACCCCTGTGGCCAGGGGATTGGGTGGGAAATGGTGATTGGCAGCACTATCCCAATCATATGACTGGAGTAGTAGAGAAGCATATCCCCAAAGGGAGAGGATGGTGCTGAACAGACAATAACAACAGATGTCCATCCACTGCCACAGCCAACTCCAGGCCCAGGTGGCTTCTCAGCTTGCCAGTCCAATTCGTTTCTGCTCCTCAAGTGCCCAAATTGTCTCCTCCTCGCTCCTCTATATCTCCCTGAGGAGAGGGCTCTGGGCCTGTCTTAAGCAAATCATTTTAAATAAATATCACATGGACAGCACAGATGATTTCATCCTCACTTAATTGGCCGTGGAGTGTTTATGCTTATGGAGCAACACGATGGATTTCTTCTTTTATCCTTGTAGCCTGGTCACAGGACACATGAAAAAGGCCCACGTAACAGCCCTTTGCTAATTGTGGTGGATAATTCTAACTTGCCCCAGAAAGCAGGGCCTGTGCACCTGCCCTGAAGACCCACATCTCTCTCCACACTTCTGCACATCATCATCCCAGGATCCCAGGCTCCCCACTGAGCTTTCAACTGCCCGTCCCCACGTCAGGCACCCGGAATGCTCATGCTAACAAACGCATCCATGATGCAGTGGCCATGGCTTACGGGTTTGCATGTTAAGCTTCTAAACACGGAGCTGATGAGGAAACCATTGACTAACCCAGTGGTAGGATGCACTGGGAATGAGTGGGCTGTTAGGCATCAGAGCAGACTGGGTGGGACTCAAGAGAAACCCTGGAAACGCTTTTCAAATGACACTATCAAGGTTGTTCCCCTTACTACCAATTTTCCAGTGTCTCTGACCAAAATAAGGGCTCCTCTTCCATCTGTGGAATCAGATAATCCTGTGTTCAAACACTGCTTTCATCACGGATTAGCTAAGTCAGGCTTGAGACAAGTTCTCTAACCTCTCTATGCCTCAGATTCCCTGTCTGCATGTTGGGGATAATAATTACTAACTCATAAAGCTGTTGGGAAAAAATTTTAAAAAGACAATTGCATGTGAAATACATAGCCCAGTGTCTGCATACAGGAGGAGCTCAATAAATGTCAGTTCCCCTTGCTTTCCAAAGGTGAAAGCTCCCTGAGGGCAGGGAAAATGTCTATATTCTCAACACACATTAGAGGCCTTGACACAGAAGATGGTGTGCCAGTGTTTGATGAATGAATGGATGAATGAATGAACTGGACTGCTACTATGTCCATAATAATTTCTTCTGGGGAATTCCATTTAGACTGGTCTCCACATTCATTCTGAGACTTGATGTCTCTTCAAGCCTCTATTTATGACAAGGTGGCATCACCTTGATTTCTGAGAGTCAAGTGAGATTATCTCAGACGCCTCAAACCGAGGGAGACACAGTGTTGCCTCCAATCCCTTTGGGGAGAATCGAGTTCAGCTGCAAGCCTGGGTTGCACTTCCACTGAATTGGTTCATTTTACAGATTACACCTCTATTCTGCAGGTTCTTTTTTCCTTCCTTCTGCACCATATGACCCCTTCCTAAAAAGTACCCCAATCCCATCATTCCTGAAAATACTGTTGTAGAGCTATGTGGACAGGAGATTTTACCAAAGCTTTCAGGTAAGTGATTGCATGAGATTTCAAATGATTTAGAAGTTAATATTAGATACCCCCATGCTCAGGAACATTAGGGATATAGAGCCCTAATGGTACCCTAACCCACAGTCTGAATTTATCTAGAAATCTAATTGCTCCATCCCCCAAATTCTCTTCCTCCGTAATGTGCATAATGGTGGCCATCTGGGGGCGATATTTGTGATGCAAATTGAACAAGCACTAGACAACTTGGGTTTGAGTTCTGAGCCTCCCACTTATTTACAGTATGAATTTGAGCCAGTCACTCAACTTACAGTGATACAGTTTTTCCATTTCTTTAAGAGAAAGAGAGAGAGAGAGAGAAAAAAATCTTATCTGCCTGACTCTCATTAGTGAAGGTTCATGTAAGATTAAGCCAGTGTTCCCAACCATGGCCAAATAGAATCACTTGGGCAAGTCTGATGTCCAACTCACACCCCAGACCCATTAAATCAGAATCTCTGGAGGAGGAGCCCAGGCATCAGTCATGTCTAAAGCTCAAGTGATTCCAATCTAGTTAAGCACTAGATTAAATGGATGTGAAACCTTTCCCCAAATGTTGGGGATTAATATTATTACACTAGTTTGCAACAGCCCCTTATGTGCTAAGAAAACAATGCTTGGCTTGAGAACACAGGTTTCACGTGTTCATATGCCAGTGCCCCATTGTGGTAAGATCAGAGCCACAAGGATAAAAGTTCCAAGGTATTACTAGAAAACATCTCAGTGTTCTAGATTCACTAAGTTTTCTTTAAAATGTGAGCCTTAGAATCACCTATCTCAAGAACTGGGAGGAATAGTTACAAATACATCCTTTATTCTATCTTTCCGCCTCCAGCAAAAGTTGTGCTTCAACCGTAGCAGACAGACTGGGCGTCATGAATTCTCTGGGGTGGGGACTCCATCCCCTGCCCCACCCACCTTTCTTGCCAATCCTGCCAGGCGTTTACCCAGTTTCCCTCCACCCTTGCTCACGCCACACAACCCCTGCGCACATACGTGGCTGGATCCTGCTCCGTTTACACTCCAGAGCCAATGGAGAGTGTGATGCTTGCTTGGAAGTCTTCCTATATTACACAGACCCTTCCTTGACTATCTTTAACTGACATCTCCTCAATCAAGCTGGGCCATGGAGAGAGAGTGGGCCTCGGACGCTGCGGGTGTGCCCACAGCTAGGTTGACACTACTTTGTGGCTAACCTTGAGCTATCCTGCCAGGTGAAGTGTTGTCTTCCCACCTAGGCTATTAAGTTTGTCTAGAAATGGGATCGTATCTTCTAGACCCGCCTCCTGACTCCAAGTGTGGTCCATGGAACATCAGCATCACCTGAGAGCTTGTTAGGAAGATGGAATCTCAGGCTCCACCCCCAACCTACTGAATCAGAATCTTCTTTTTAACAAGATCCCCGAGATGATTTGCCTGCATGTGCATTAACATTTGAAAAGCACCGATCTAAATCTTTTAGGTGTCTAGAACAGGTCATTGATTCGTCAAATAAGTGGTTACCAAGCACTGCATAAGGAACTACACTGGGTAAGATGATGACAACGCAGTGTGCTAAGAGCTAATTTAGGGGTAAGTGCAGGATACTCTGGGAGCATGGATAAGAGAAACCATGAAGGTTTTTAAATATGTCCACAAATTCTTTGAAATACCACCTTAATTCCCTTCCCCCTTAAGGGGGACTTCAGTGAATTACTTCTAACAAGTAGGCTATGGTAGAAGTGATGGTGTGTGACTTCAAACACTAGGACACAAAAGGCATTGCAGCCTTTCCCCTGCTGTCTCTTGGACCACCCACTCTGGGTGAAGTCAGCCGCCAGGTTGTAAGGACATTCAATAGTGACATGGAGAGGCCCCACGGATCGAGGAACTGAGGCCTCCTGCCATGTTAGCCCCTTGGAAGCAGACCCTCCAGCCCCAGTCAGGCTTTCAGATGACAGTAGCCCCAGCCAACACCATGACTACAACCCACAAGAGACCCTGATCCAGAGGTGCCCAACTAAACCAATCCTGTATTCCTGACCCACGGAAAATGCAAGATAAACGTTTATAGTTTTAAGGCACCAAGTTTGGGGTGATTTGTTACGCAGCAGTAGAGAGCTAATGCAGGCAAAGAAACAGGGAAGGTCTCCTGCAGGAAGTCATCTCTAATCTAAGACTGAAGGGTACATGGGAGTTAGCTTAGCAATATGGGTAGGAAAGAGTTTCCCAGAGAGGGCAAAGGCCTGCTAGGGAGAATGTGATACTTTGCAGGAACTACAAGTGACTCAGACAGCGAAGGGGAGGAGTGACAGATGATGCCAGAAAGGATGGCAGGGAACAGGTCATGCAGGGCCTCATAGACCACAAAGGGGAGGCTTGGCTACCTTAAGGACCACATGGGATTTTCACCAGCACAACAGTGACTGGTGAAACAGTGGTCAGATTTATGCTTTGTAACATTTATCCTGGTATTCTGGGGGAAGAACAGGCTGGAAGGGAGGTGAGATGGGACATGGGGAGACCAGAGACCAGGCTACTGTAGCAATCCAGGTGGGAGATTATGGCAGCTTGGACTACAGTGCAGCTCTTATAAACATGATGTGCTTATTTATTGCTTGGAGACGTGACGGTACAGTTGGCTGAAGTCTCTCCTGGGTCCGCGCATGAGCATTTACACTCAGCATTTGCTGACTGGCTCTGAGCATGTAATCTCAGGCAGGATTTAGAAGTGGAAACTAAGATCATAAAGGAGTGGTTTTTGTATTGGAACAGTGGCCAGCATCCCCAGTAACCTCTAGAAACCAACCCTTAAAGCAATGGAAACCAGGATCTTGGAGAGAGCTCCAAGGGAAACTGAGTCCAAAAGGACTCAGTTGGGAGGTGAGAACACTAAAGGCTCCTTCCATGCCCCTGACTCTCAAAAGATGATCTTCTCTCTGTCTAGAATAGGCAAATCTATATAGAGAGAAAGTAGATTAGTGGTTGCCTAGGACAGGAGGTGGGGTGGGGTATAGAGGATGATAACTAAAGATTACAGAGTTTATTTTAGAGATAATGAGAATGTTCTAAAATTGACTGTAGTGATGATTGCACAATCTATGGATATGCCAAAAACCAGTGAATGGTACATTTTAAATGGGTGAATTCTATGGTATAGGTATTAAATACCATAGAATGAAGCTGTTGTATTTTTTTAACCCTTTTCCCATATTTAATGAAGAATACACACGTATCATATGGAATGCTGGCTGACCTTATATCATATGTTTAGTTGATTATTGCTTACCAACCTCAGCTAAAACATAAGCTTCACAAGGATGAAATTTTGCCTGTTTCACTCACCATTGGTTCTCCATAGTGCCAAACAGAGCCCAACACATAATGGAGCTTAAAAAAGATTCAGTGAGTGAAGAAATGAAGGAATACCTTGATCAAATCATCTGAAGCAAATCTTCTCCTTGTTCTAATAGAAAAAGTGTCCCTCCCTCCTTCAAACGTCTGTAGGGGTGATACTGTCTTCCATAAGAGTAGCTTGGAAGAAGGTGCCACAAGTAACCTATGATATTGGCTTCCATGCAGAACCTAATTCCCAGCAGATCTGAGATCCAGCCATCACACTGGTGGCCTCCCCTTCCATTTGACACGATCCCTTTCAAACTAGCTGAGTCAGCACCAATTAGCACTCACTAATCCAATTTTCATGAAATTGGACAAGCAGACACAGAAGTTCACAGAGCAGAACAAATGACTGGAAACCAGAGTGAAATACCTCTTCTGGCTTCTTAGCCTGCTAAGGTGTAAGGGGCCCTTCCAGTGGGAATTAGAAAGCAGGTAGCAGTTCAAGGTCAGCTTGGATGCACATGCTGCCTTGACGTCACAGGCTTAGGAAATGGAGGTCATGCATGATAGTAACGGATCCTCTCAGGCTTCGTAGAGCCAGAATTCAGTGAATCATTTGTGGCACCACTTCTGGTCCTGTGCCTCCATTTGGCCATCCATGAACACACATTCTTTCATTCCGCCTTGAAATCTGAGTAGAAACGGAATCTGCCATCCAGTGGGTGAAGACATGAAAGCAAAAGGTGTTAGCCGACTCACTCAGGAACCCAGAGTCAGTGAAGGAGTCCTTGCAGCAAACTGGCTAAGCTCATGAATTTTAAAATCACACTCAAGTCTGAGTACTAATTTTGCCACTATTCTCTTACCTTGGGATGATTAATTATCGTTTCCAAGCCTCAGTTTCCTCATCTCCAAATTAAGCACATCTATAAATTAACTTCTTGGCGTTAAACAAGATAATGCATATAAAGTATTTATCGAAAGGCCTAGCAAAAAAAGTATTGTTGATAAATGTTACCTTAAAAAGACACAGTTCAGCCTCTTTCTATCCTATGTTTCATGAAAAGCTTAAATACACCATGTTCTACTAATAAATAACCATCCTGTGCTTTCACGTTCCTTGCCCAATTCCCTTGAATGAACCTCAGTGTAGGTGATATGTATTAAATCCATAATGCATGCATCTGTTCATTCAGTGCAGCTTTGTTGAACACCTACTATATGCCAGGCCCTGAGCTAGGTGTTGGCTAAAAATAATTTTAGAAATAAAAGGCTCCATGCTTACCTTCAAGGGGCCTGTAATATATTAATAGGATAATGTAGGCTGAATGTAAGAACAAGAAGTGAAGTAATTACAATTTCCTGATGTTTTGACCTGCCCTCATGCCTCCCTGGTCTGTCCCATCCTCAGCTCATCCCCCATGGTTCCAGAAATGCTCATCCTCCAAACATGGGATGCTGTAATTGAGGAGTGACTGGAGTACTAGTTATTCAGTGCCCCACCTAGTATTTACTCAGCAGGTACAATGTGTCAGGCACTGAATACTGGGTATACTGGATCCAAAATGGTAACAAAACAGATGTGGTCCCATTCCTTGTGAAGTTTAGATTCTGGTATAGATAGATGACAGCTGTTAATAGAATAAGTGTGTAAATAAATGAAAAATTGCAACTAGGAAGCAGTGAATGAGAGGACATAACATGATAAGAATGTATAATAAGGAAACAGGAACTTGTCAGAGAGATAAGAGAAATCTTCACAATAAAAGGAGGCTGACTCTGAGCTCTGATATATAATGAAGATTTAACTGGCATGAAGGGAAGGTAAGAGTTTCTAGAGTGGAGACAATAGCATGAGCAAAAGTCCTATGGTGGGAAGGGCCTGCACACATGAGGGACAGAGGGGACACAGACCTGGACAACAGAGATGGGAGAGGGTAGGAGATGATGTCACAGTGGTAGGTAAGATCCAGACCATGGTGGATATTCAGAAGCCTTGTTAGGACTCTCATCCTCAGAACAATGGGCTACCAGAGAAGACCTGCAAGGACTGGAGGGGCCTGGAAGGGGGAAGCATAATCATATTTGTATTTTGAAGTATGAATGAGCTAAGAAGGCTGGTGGGAAGAGTGTACACAAAGGGAGAGTGGTTGGAGTTGAAGTTGGAGAGAAGCACAGATCATGCACCACCCTGAGGCCAGGACCAGGAGTTTGAATTTAAGGCTACATTGAATGGGAAGTCTTTAATCTCTACCAGGCAGAGGATGGATAAAAGAAATCAAGAATAGATCTGAGGTGAACAGTTAATAAGCTATGACAGTCCAGATGGGAATTGATGATAGCTCAACCAGGATGGGAGAAGGGGAAAGAGGAGATACAGTGGGAATGCAGAGAAATGGTAAGATTTCAGATCTGCTTAAGACACTACAGTGTTCCAGACAGCCTGCCTGCAACTCAGATGTCTCCAGGAGTAGACACATGCAGGGCAGTGAGGACCCAGGTAAGTCGAGGTATCTTGCTTGTATTCAGGAGCTGACCTTGGGAGAGGTTGACCTTGAAAGGTGTCCTTAGATGGTGATGTCCACTCTGGCCTCCATGTGATACTCTCATGGGAAACATGTTCCTTTTTCCAGGGGATCAAGTAACGTCAGGGCTGATCTCAAAAGAATTCCTTAGAGTGAGAGTCTCACTGCTGTCACTCCACTGGGGAACCTTGGATTGAACTTTGCAGCTGTGGAGTCGTCGATAACATCAGGGCAGGATTCCAGAGGCACCAAGCCTGAGCCTTCTGGGGTAGTAAGGATTTCTCTGTCGTAACTACTTCTTCAGTAAGCCTTGGAGATGTTTTCTGAATGAGCCACAATTCTCAGAGGTGATGAAAAGAGTTCTTGTGGGATAAGATTCTATTTTCAATTTCAAATAATCCCCAAGTCCTTCCTGCTTTCCAGCACAAGAAAATATACCTCTAGGAAACAAAATGTCTGAAAATGCTGCTGTTGCTGCAGAAACTAAAGTTTTGGATTCATTTCCTTTCCAGAGAAATGCAATAAGTTAATTTTCCTTCCTGAGGAAGGTGTTTCTCTAAACTTGGGATTGTCAATTGGGGGCAGTTTTGCCTCTCAGGGAACATTTGGCAATATCTGGAGATATATTTGGTTTTCATGGTTTAGGAGTGCTACAGGAATCTAGTGGGTGGAAGCCAGGGATGCTGTTCAACACCCTGCAGTTCACGGGACGGCCCCCTCCCACACACACAGAGGATTATATGGCCGAAAATGGCAGTAGTGCTGAGGTTAAGAAACTCTGTTATAAACCTTCTCTGTGTCTGCCCTTATTATGACACTCTATACATTGGATACAGAAATCATGTCATTCGTATCCACATCCTTCAGAAAACGTCAAATGGAAGGATGCATCGAGAAGCCCCAAGATGGCAGATGAGAAAAGCCGCCAGCCAGAGTGTCTCTGCAAAAAAGACAGATTTTAGAAGAAAGTGAAAAAAATAAACTAGCAGAAAAATATACATTGGGTGAGGGTCAGAAGGAAGGGTGCCTGAAACTACAGGAGACTCCACGGGAAAAGATTGCAGAGGAGAACCGGAAGGAGAAACATCCCCGAAAGGCTTGGAGACCAGCAATGAGGGTAGGTGGAGCAGATAATGTTCCCCTCCCTTGCATCTCGGACTGCTGGTGGGCTCCTGAGCAGTTGGAGAGACCTGCCAACACCAGTCCAGAGACTACTGCTGCCAGTGAGTGATGGCCTCTTGCGGACAGGGCACCAGGCTCCCAGCTCCCTCGGGGCACCTCCCCGCAGGCAGACCTGAGCCTATCGACAGATGCCATATTGCTCCATTCTCTCCTTCCCCCTTCCTACCCATGGGTGCCCAGAGAGACAATTTAGCCTCACACGGAGGTATCTCCAAGGAATGGGACCTTTCTTTTTGGGGCCCTACAGCAGACTGAGGAGTGCTCAGACTGTGAGCTCCCTACCTGCCAGCCCTCCCAGGTGCTGCTTGCCTGGTGACTCCAGGAGAGCAGGGAAAATCCCGAGGAGGAGTGACATCAATCCAGCTTGGGCACCCTGTGGGTGACTCAAGACCAGCACCCCTCCCCCTGGCAGGGTCAGGGATTGATCCCCACAGCCCAGGAGACAGGCCTGTAGACCATACCCCGTACACCCAGGTCACGATCATGCTGCCCCAGGGCACAGAAGGGATACTTGTGAACGAGCCTACTGAGGAGTGTGTGCCTTTAGGGGCAGATCAGCATGCCTGCGGGGCAAGCCTCCTCCCAAAAGAGGGCTATGCACCCAGCTCAGGCTGCGATCCTGGGCAGGGAACTTCCCGGCCCACATCACAGCCAGGGGAGATCCATTGGCCTGAGGTCCTGCCTGCTGGCAGAGGCCTGGGAGAAACCATGGAATAGAGGAGGGTGGAAAGGAGCAAGACCTGCTCCAGAGTGCAGGTCTCAGACAGCCCCACTCTCCACATGCAGACTTTTCAGCTGAGTGGAGCCATTTCAGCCCCTCCCTGGCAGCTTTGCACAGAAGCAGAGAACAGGCT
>CAUYSK010032181.1:0-14699 GCA_963575035.1 Avahi laniger
AAAGAACCCAAATCAGCTCAATCAGAATGAAAATGGAGATATTACAGCTGATGCCACGGAAATACAAAATATCATTTGTGAATACTATGAAAATCCTTACACACATAACCTGGAAAATATAGAGGAAATGGATAAATTCCTGGAAACACACAACCTACCAAGACTCAATCAGTAAGAAATAGAAATCCTGAACAGACCAATAACGAGCAAGAAGATTTAAGCAGTAATAAAAAATCTCTCAACAACAACAACAAAAGCCTTGGACCAGATAGATTCACAGCCAAATTCTAGCAGACCTGCAAAGAAGAACTGGTCCCTATTCTACAGAAATTATTCATAACATCAAGAAGGAGGAATTCATCCCTAATTTAATCTGTGAAGACAGTATCACCTTGATACCAAACCCAGGAAAGGACATAACTGAAAAAGGAAACTGCAGACCAATATCCATTATTAATATAAATGCAAAAATCCTCAACAAAATAATAGCAAACCGAATTCAACAACACATCAAAAAAATAATACCGCACCATCAAGTGAGTTTCATTCTAGGGATAAAAAGATGGTGCAACTTACGAGAACCAATAAACGTGATTCACCACATAAACAGAAGCAAAAGCAAAGATCATGTGATCACCTCAATAAATGAAAAAAGAGGATTTGATAAAATCCAGCACCCTTTCATGATAAAAACCCTTAACAAACTATGTATAGAAGGAACATTATAAAATCCATAAATGACAAACCCACAGCCAACATCATACTGCTGCATTGCACCTTATGACCATCTCTGAAGATATACTGTGCATTTGTAACAACAGGAGCTGACTGGCTGTCATTCTTGGCAGGTTGTATTGTCTGCTTGACACAGAATTTTGGGAGAGTAGTTATTGGTAGTCTTTTTGTTGCCTCACTTGAAAAAGTGTTCTTTTTAATTCTGATTTCTATGGAGTCTTAAGGATAAGGATAAGTAGATAAAAAGATTAGACAGGTAGGACCCTGAGACCGTTCCATTGAAGGCTGTTTGGCATTTATTTATTTTTTTCTGAGAGGAGTTTTCATTTTTTGTGTTAGTGTTCAGTATTAGTTTTTATTTGAATAAAAAAGTAAAGCAGCTAAGAAGTTTAAAAAACCTTGCCTTAGAGCACTTTCATAAACATTCTATGTTTTATTTTCCCTAGGCAAAAAATAATAATAACGGTATTTACATCCTCGCCCCATAATACTCACTGCCCTGTCTCTTACTTACTTCCTACATGCCATCAATGCTGTAGTGGAATAATTAGATCAAATCTATAAAATGCCTTGAGCTTTGAGAGAAAGACCCTCTGAAAATACAAGTTGTCATTATGCTTGTGTCTTACGGACACATTCAACCACAGATGTCTCCACTGGGGCCCATCAGTTTGTGATATTTAAACTTTAGAAAACAGTTGGAATTATCTGATGACTTCTGAAGAGCCACAGATCTGTAGGTCTTAGCGGGAGACAAAGCAGCAGGATCACATGGCCACAAAACCAAATATGTATCCTTTATTGTCCCTATTCTTTGCCCCACTTTGTGTTTTCTGGTCTTATATCCCAGACCCCCTCTCCACACGGTCCTAAGGCCTTAAAAATTTTCTTTAAATTTTATTAAAAGGGGAATCTTCATCAAAAGGGGCATCTTTATTGAAAGGGGTACTGATAGATCACTGTCATCACGTCAGTCTTTCTCCCTCATTTAGAAGTTGGCATGAAAGGTTTGATGTACAGAACAATATCATCTGCTCTAATGATCTGTGGCCTGGAACGGGAGCTCAAAGGCTCCTGCCTTTCTGCCTCACACTGTGTAAGGACAAACGGCCGGTGCTCATGTTTTATTGGAAGGATGGGGAACAAAGGATGTTAAGGGGACTACACAGGGGCCATGTGAGTCATAACAAGCTTTGTGAAATTGTTTCAACTCCTTTCCTCAACCTTAGCAGTTGTGACAAATGTGTCAAAGATTTAGACAGGGAATATTGGATGCTGATGGAGCCTGGGTAGATGTAGAACAGGATTGTGCCTCGAAGTCAAAGTACTGAAGTAGGAAGGAGAGAAATGGAAAGTCTTTGCAGAAAGATAAGGTTACTGACACTTTCTCTTGCACTAGCTAAGCATTACTACTTTAAGAAAAAATTCATTTCTGGTCTGGAAAGCCACTTTGTCACAAGCATTTTGACTGCTTTACATTTGTATTGATGCCATGATAATTTGTTGACCTGAGAATGAAAGATAAAAAACGATCGAGTGTTCAGAAAAATGCATTCATCTTCAAGAGCACAGGTAGCTCACTCCCACATGTGGAGGGGTGTTCGTGCCTTCCCTTGGTCAGCTGTCATCAATCTGGAGATTTCATTTTCACTGACTGTGAACAAGTATGTTTGGGGAAGTTGTAACTTCTCTGCAAGGGAATAAGATGTGCATTAAACCCCACATGGCTTCCCTCTGGGACATATGTCTGGGGCTGAGCTCAAAGTGTTGATCCCAGAAGTGCCCTAGGTAAATTGCCAATGTTTTTGCCACCTACTGTATAGAGATTTCAAGTTCACAAGTCCTTGAATTCTTCCACCACTACCTGGGAGGGGAGAAAGAAATAAATGTTGAATTCTGCAGATGGTACCTTATTTTCTGTTCATTTCTTTTCAGATCTGCAGGGTCAGCCAATGAAAAATACTAGTAACCTTTACCGGAGGGAGCAAAGGCCACCACATGTTTAGAAACTAAATTTGAAGTTTCACTGGCATGCACTCTGCCATATTTCAGCTTGAAGTATTAGTTAAAGCAGAAATACGTTTCTAATGCAAGTAACTGGACTTTGGCTGGCTGCAAATGGAAATACATCTGAGTTTTGTTTCTAGATTTGAGAGGCTGCCTTACCACTAGAAACTGAAGAAGTAGGAACTCAAAAGAACCATATTCCTATTTTCTATTCTTTTATGTAGCCTGATAGAAATTTTTTACTTACTTTTTTAATGCTTTAAAATTTGCATCTGCAAAATGGGGATGAATGACCTTTATTGACCTCCTAAAAACACTGTAAGACACGTAGTTAATGTCTTTAAAGTCTGAGGTAAGTAGCTATTCAATCAAGAGGTTTTTTTATATTACTATTATTATACCAAGCACAGAGTGAGGTCACACCAAATAATTGTTTTCTTCCGTGTCTAATGATACATTCTTAAAACTCTTAGGGAGCCACTTGCATCACAGAGTTAACTGGAGTCCTGTTGATTACTCTTTGAAATTGAATGCAAAAAGACTGCTAATATCCAGTGGGGAAACAGGTACTCTCAGATGCTGTTGGTGGGAGTATAAATTGGAACAGTCTTTTTGGAGGGCAATTTGGTAAATTCTATCAAAATTTAAAGTGCCCAAACCCCTTAAACCAAGCAATTTCACTGGTGGGTTGTTACCTTAGAGAAAAACTTCCACATGTGCACAGAGCAGCATATGCAGGGATGGTCATTTGAGTTTGAGCTTTTTTTTTCCAGATAGTAAAGTATTAGAAACCCTTAAATATCTATCAATGAACAACTGGGAAAACTTAAATGACAGATCATCCATACCGTGACATCCTGTACCACATTAAAAAGAATGAAGAAGATCCATTTGTCCTGATGGAAAGTTTCTTTGGATGTATATTTGACTGAAAAAAAAAAAAGAGCAGTATATTCCCATTTATGTCACAAAAGGTATTTTTTATATGTGTATATGTTTGTAAAGTTTAGGAATATTTGTACCAAATCAGTGACCTCTGGAAAGGAGAATGGAAAGAATGAGCCAAGGAAAGGTGACTTCTACTCTCTCTCTTTCCATATCCTTGGTTTTTTAAAAATATAGATAGCATACTTAGGTATTTTTACATAAAAATAATAAATAGATTGCAGAGACACTTCTGTTTTTCAATTAAAAATTGTCAGAATCAGCCGGGCGTGGTGGCTGACGCCTGTAATCCTAGCTCTCTGGGAGGCCGAGGAGGGCGGATTGTTTGAGCTCAGGAGTTCGAGACCAGCCTGAGCAAGAGCGAGACCCCATCTCTACTAAAATTAGAAATAAATTAATTGGACAACTAAAAATATACAGAAAAAATTAGCCGGCCATGGTGGCGCATGCCTGTAGTCCCAGCTACTTGGGAGACTGAGGTAGTAGGATTGCTTGAGCCCAGGAGTCTGAGGTTGCTATGAGCTAGGCTGACGCCACGGCACTCACTCTAGCCAGGCAACAAAGTGAGACTCTGTCTCAAAAAATAAAAAAATAAAAAAAAAAATTGTCAGAATCATTCTGTAGTCCATTTCTGATCTAGGTACCATCAGGACCAACAAAAGAAGGGCCGAAATTATCAGGGGTAAGTCAAGGCTTAGACATATTGTCTACATTGACTTCAGTTCTGTGATTACCCTTTTTCCCACTTTGCTATAAGCCAGAAGACAATATAGGAATAAGAAAAACTCAAAATGGTATTTTTGAAAATATATTCCATAGAAGACTTACCTCAGATCTGAATGGGAATTCTGTTATTCAAAGCATCATCTAGGGCTCCATTTCCCCCTCTCCCCATCCCCGAAAGAACCCCCTTTGCCTCTTATGCAGTTTTCCTGGAGTTGGCCTTACTCTCAACTTCAGAAATGGGCCCTGATCAGCCTAAGCCAATCCATTCCTTAATTCACTTAGGGATAAACATGCCTAAAACCATCAGCAATCACATTTCTGTGGCCATAGTGAATGGTCCAAGTTGGGCATATGATAATCAGAAGAAGCTAAGAATTTTATCTGATGTTTGAGGAAAAGAATATTTCTCTTCTCTTTGGAGGTAAATGAGGACTACCTGGGAGAGACTGTCACAAAGGGAGCCGGCTCTAGGATCAAGCTGACACAAGGAGGAGGTCAGAGATGAGTGACCTTCAGAGAATGAAACTGTATATACACCTGGTGCCTGAAGCTCACACTTCTTTTTTAGTTAAGTGAGACTACAAATTCCCTTTATTCTTTAAATCAGTTTTGACTACGATTTCTGTTAATTGCATCATTGCTTATACACATAATAGGTCTCATATCACATCCCGAGAAGAAATGTAAAATGCTGGTTCAGAAGTGACTCGTGCCAGAATACTGGGATTTGAATCCTGCTATCACTTAGTGGCTGAGTAATCTTGAGCATGTAACACAGAAATAATAATGGCACCAATTTCATAGTCTTGTTATTGTGATTTGATGAGTTAATACACGTAAAATGCTTGACGCTGTGGCTGGCATGTAAGAGTACTGAATGAATTATTAGCACAGCAATAGCCATTGGATGTAATAAAGAGTTGCATTATCAGTTAGGTTTGGGGCATCTGAATCAAAGTAAACAGTTTCTTTACTGTACGACTTCTTGAAGCATTCTATTGTATGTGCTATTGTACAGAGTTATTTGTCCACTGGAAATTTTTTTGGAGAAATAGCTTGAGTGACTGACTAATCTGTAGAATCAAAATAATGCCTCTGAGAGGAGATTAATTGAAATAGGAGTCAGTGTGCCACATGTTCAAAGGTCTATTGGTTTGGCTCCTGTCCTGTTTCTGTAACTTGGAGATATATACCTGAGATATTTTGCTCTATGCCCACCTGCAAAAAAGGGACACTTCTTTCTAATACTTAGACAGGCTTTGAAATGTAATTTTTATTCCCAGCCAAAACTATCAGAAATTCAGTGTAAAATGCTCTATTAATAATAGCAACCCTTTTATTGAGTGGTTATAATGCACTGAGCACTTTGCTAAACTCCTTACGTTCATTATCTCATTTAATTTTCTCAACATCATATCATGTAGGTATGATGATCTCTCCCTTTTGTGGATAAGATAACTGAAGGTTAGAGAGAGCTAGTAATTGCCAAGGTCAGCAGCTGGTTAATGGCAGAACTTGAATTTGGAAGCAAGTCTGTCAAAACTTACAATAGTAACCAACACAATAAGCTAGTATAAAGGAAACTTCCACCAGATATTGTCTTAGAGTGCACATCTAGATGTTATAATCTAAGACTGGTAACCCAATAAAATCCTTAAACCAATTCATGCACAGACAGTTAAATGTGCACATAATACTACAAGGCTTATGAAAGTGCTTCTTTTTCTTCTTCATCTTATATGGATTTCAAAGCCAACAGTATCAAAGAACCATCACCTGAGAAACTGAAAACCCAACAACATGGCTTCTTTATCAAGGAATGTCTGTTTCTTGCAGTGGTCAGATTGCTTTTCAGCTTTTTTCTGCACAGTTGATAATTCAGAAGCATTCTCCTCTACAGTAATTAAAAATGAGTTTTCCATCCCTGTTGAAAAACTCCTCAATTTAGCTATGACAGGTTATATTTTATAATGAGGTGAAAGGATATCACTACCGGAGAAAAAAAAATCCACGGACTCCGCTACTCACAAAAGGCTGTCAAATACTATATGCTTCAGTGTAGTGGCTCATTGTGAAAGAAATGCTTCTGTAGGATTTCAGAGTTTTCTTGGTCTATCTGTATTCTCAGAACAAACAACTGTGAAGAAATGGTAATGCTCTTTAAGGAGTCAAACTCTCAGTGACTGACTGGGCCGTTTTTCCCTTGGAACAGAAGCAAATGCCAAATACTCACAACTGGCCCGCTCACTGTCTCTCCAATGCCTGTTCAAAGGAGCCCTAATTACAGTCCACACCCTCACAATAAAGGCAGAGCTGAAGGATGGAAAAATTCACTCTGGCATTCACAGCCTTTCTGTGGGCCTGGGATGTTTATCATAAACCATTTTTTGGACTGTTTTGGTAGACTGTCAAGCCTTATCACACTCTCCTGTTTCCTTGTTTGAATATGTTTTGCAAAATTACTGCGATTGTCATCCTTTGCCCTGACCTCAAGGTAGCAATGACCTAATTTTATTTCCTGTTTAAATTTAGATCAGAATTTCTGTGGAGTTCAAACCATATTTATTGGCTGTGTGTATGTGCACACGCACATGGGTCGTTTTATAAACACACATACACACACATATTCATTCAAAGCTGAAACTGCTGGACCAGGGACAGTTTTCAGCTTTGGTGTACCATCTTAAATGAGACCATTCAGTGCCCAGGTGCTTGTAGCCATTTGCCTTTTGGACGTGGCTAACAGGCTGGAAGCTGGTTCATTTTCTGTGGTTCTTTTAAACACCACCAACTGGGTGAAGACGGGAATGTGCTATCTTCCACATTGTTCCAGTAGGTTTTCCAGAAACTTCCTGAGTAAGACTCAAGTTAGTTCCTTTTTGGTTTTTCCCTCACTAAGTTGAGACCTTTTTTAGTGGATACACACACACACACACACACACACACACACACACACACACACACAAAGCATATATAGTTAAAAATATAATTATATGTAATGTATAACATAATTACATGTTTATATAATTAATATATTATAAATTATATAATTAATGATATGATTATATTATAATATAAATTCTACATTATATATGTAAGTATTTCAAGATAAAAAAATCTTACAGGAAATTTACAGCTATAAATGACAGATAAAGCATCAAAAGAGAAGTAAAAAGACCCGAAGCACCTAGTTTTTGTGTTCAGTTCCATGACACCAGGAACTCTAATGTATAAACAAAACCAAAAGGGAAAATTAAATTTGTCAGCTAGAAAATTTTATATAAAATGTAGTTACAATTATAGGAAATATTACAGATTATGTGACACCATATAGCTTTTATTTATCCGCCTTTTCATTGCCACAGAGTACATGTTAACCTTGAGAGCTCTTTAAAAAAATTCAAGAGATCTGAGTCCTTGATTTCCTATTTACTTTCAATAATAATTCAGGTTTTGTGTCAAAATAATAATAAATATTGCCAAAAAGAAAAATTATTTCTGGACTTTGTTTCTTCAGAGGATGATATCACATTAAAACTTGGCAGAAAATGTGTTTGTTAAATATTAACTTCAATAGCTTGAAAGGAAAAATATTGGGAACCAAAATATGTTGGACAAATAACATTATATCTTAGTGTATCTGGAGAGAATCTAGTCATAAAGTAGAATCTTTAGTGATTTATGTCCCATTGGGACAACACTATTTCAGTATATTTTGTTTGTTTGTTGCACTGTTCTCTGCATCACTTTAATGTTTATTGCATTTTAGTGTATATTTAATCTTTATTGCTTTTTCTCTAAATTGTTACATTTATAAGTTTAGGGTCCACAGAGTACTGTCCATCCCAATTTGCGGCAGCACCATCTAGTGGTAGAATGATAGTGTGTTCTCCATAGCTTTAAATGGGGTAACAGGTGAAGAGCATGCTGGGAATAGAAGCCATTTTGTGAAGCTCAGTGATTGTCTAACATGGAGTAGAACTAAAATTCCATTTATTTATTGCCTTTATCTGCTTTCTGTGAATTTTTTCTTTTTCCTAAGAAAAGAAGGCTTGTAAGAAGATGATAATAACCAAGGCCAGTTTCATTCATTCAATTTCTTTATAAATACTTATTGCAGCATCTTGCATTAATGAAAGCTGGTAATATTCCTATGTCTTGGTTCGGTTTCTTCTCTGATGTCTCATCAAGGCGAGATTACTGTTTTCTAGGATTTCATACCTTGATTGGCACCACAGTCTTTCATCTTTTCCAATGCAGGTTCTCCTAAATTATCCCATACTATAATAGAATCACATTTTTAAACAATGTTTAAGAGAGGTGATGAAGGACCTTATTTACATCCAGCATTAAACAAGTGAAGAAAATATTCTTATATTAGGTATTTCTCAAATATTGTATATCATATTTAATTTCACTTATTTTTTCCTGTTTTCTTTGGAACTTATTTCTGGGGAATTAAAATTGGTTTTGTTGCCCTAAATTTGCAGATCCTAGTTATTTATGCCCAGGGAATTATATGTTTTTCTCAGACTTTTTCCATGCTTGTCATTGTGACCAGGCTTCTGCCTTATAAATGTTGGAACTGGAGTCCTGGCCTTGCAGCTCAGCCCATTTGGCTGAATTTCTGTACCCTCACCTAGTTATTGATCTTCAGAAGTACAGATTCTAGAATCAAAGAAGTTGGTGCTACCTCCTAATATTGTGACCTCAGGTAAGAGAATTAACCTTTACAAGTCTGTTTAATCATCTGTAAAATATAATTTTTAGAGTATGGTTTTGAAGATTAAACACTTACTACACTTCTTGGAATGTAGTAAACACTACTACTAAATTTCAGGTATTATTATTATTATTACACATCCCTTTCTGCTTGAGGTTGGATTGAATGTTGTTCCCTCTAACTACAGTCTCAACTTTAAATGGGATAGGACCCCTGCTAGGAGATTCCTGCTACTCATTTGGATTTCTTTAATTTTTTGGAAGCCCCTCAACAGAAAGTTTACTACATAGGGGGACAAAATGATGTTTCATAGACATTGGCCATGCCTTTCCAGGGACAGTTCTAGAGTTTGGTCAGTTTTCTTAGCCATAGCCAGCTCCCTTGGTTTACTTTCCCTCTCCTGAAGGCCCACTTCTAAGGCCCCAGTATGATTTGGAGGTGAGTTCACTTGGGTTATAGATGACAAATTTTTTCTATTTTTTCCTCTTTTTAACCTTTCTCTATCATCTGATGATCATGGGGAATTAGAAGCAAATGGGAAGGTGATGCCTGCATGTTGTTTACTCTATTAGATGATCTGTACCTTCTAATCCTCAAAGCAGGAACTCAAATGGAAATGAGAGTTTTTTAAAGAAATCACTTCTGAACATGGCTTTTATAACTATACCAAGAGTTGATATGTGATTCTCTGCTGTAGACTATCTTATTTCTTTGTGTAGAGATAGTACTCCTCATTTTTGGCATCTGAAAAGAAATACTTTATTGAAAATTCCTTGAGAGCAGCAACCATGGCTTATTCATCTCTCTATAGCCCTCACAGAGCTTAGCACAAAGGCTCTCACAGGGTAGATGCTTCATAAATATTGGTTGAAAGGAGAGACTACTTCCCCCAAACATCCCTTCTAGAAAGGCCACTTCAGGAAGTAAAGCCCCTCTGTTTGATGATTAGTAGACTAGGCCCCAAATATTTTGAAGTCGACTCTGGCAATAAGTACATTGCAGGCTTCCCCAGCCAATTTTACTAGAAATTCTAACTATACACAAGGCAACTTTGGTTTTTTGAAAATAGGTTACTATTTTGTTGTTCCAGGTATAAGAACTTAATTCAGAAATCCAGATATCTTTGAAAAAGAGCCATAATTTTATAAGTAATAGCTAATCCTAGTATTTTATATAGCTCTTTCAAGTCCAGGAAATAGGCTATAAGCCTTGTTCCTTATCATCACAACTCCTCTGTATGCAAAACATCAACCATTTGATGGAAAACATTTGTTCCAACACTGCCCATCAAAATCTCTTAAGAGGAAGAATTATTTTCAAAGACCAGCAAACAGCACTGTGTATAATCTCTTTTGCCTGGTTATCTACAGAAATCCCAGATCAGTGTGTATTCATTTATTCTTTTGCTTATTTATTCATTCATGAGCTCATTTATGTATTTACACTTTGTGAGTACCTCCTATATAGCAGGACATAAGAGAGTTCTTGCAACTAGAAACCTCAATTCAATGCTGTTCTTACCATGATGAGCTCCCAATCCTTTAAATTAGAGAGAAAAGCACACACATACTTTGTGTATATAATGTGACCTGTGGTTGGGGGAGATGTAAAGAGATTTTGGGAATAGTGAGGGAAGCATACTTTGTAAGAGTTGTAAAAGACCTCATAATAGGGTGGGAGGGGATGACCTTCAATCTGGGTCTTAAAGAGTAACTAGGAAGGTGGCTGACCATAGACACCAGCTGCCAGAGCATTTCAATAACAAGAAGTTTTAGATGAAAGAGAAAAAATGAACAGACAAACACAGATCAGATGTGGGTCTGAAAGAAGGTTGCGAGAACATTCAGGAGACTCCACTGGAGGAAGTTGTGGAGCAGGACAAAAAGGAGCAAGGAATCAACAGAAATCAACCCCGGAGAGGCTTGGAGTCCAGTGAGAAGGGACAGGTGGAGCAGTTTGTTTTTTCTTCCCTTGCGTCTCTGACAGTCAGTGGGTTCCTGAGCTTCTGGAGAGATTTTTGGGCCCACATAAGCCCAGAGGCTTCTGCTGCCAGTGAGCTAGGAGCTTCTTGTGGGGAGGGTACCAGGTTCCCAGCCCTCCTGGGCGCTTGCCACCCCAACAGACCTGAGCAGGGATGGCAGGTGCAATATTGCTTCTCTAACCACCATGTACCTTTGTTTTCCTCAGAGGGATTCACCTCCTCAGGTTTCATTTTGCTTGTTCCCACACAGACATTTCCCAACTTCAGCCCAGACTGCATGTATCTTCTCAGTCCACAGTGAAATAAAATTAGAAATCAATTCCAACAGAAACATTCAACTCTACACAAAGTCATGAAACTTAAATAACCTACCACTGAATGATTATTGGGTCAAGGAGAAAATTAAGATGGAAATCAAAAGATTCCTCAAACTAAATGACAAAGGGTCACAAATTATCAAAATCTGTGACATGCAGTAAGAGTAGTACAAAGAGGAAAATTCATAGTCATAAATGCCTACATCAAAAAGAAAGATCACAAATCAACCACCTAATAAATCATCTTGGGGAATTAGAAAAGGAAGAGTAAACCAATCCTAAACCCAGCACAAGAAAAGAAATAACTAAGGTCGGAGCACAGCTACATTAAATAGGTAACAAAAGCATCATACAGAAGATTAATGAAACAAAAAGTTCTGTTCTTTGAAAAGATAAACAAAATTTATAGACCTTTCGTCAGATTAACCAGAAACAAAAAAGAGAGGACTCTAATGAGCTCAATAAGAAATGAAAAAGAAGATATTACAACCAATACCAAAGAAATACAAAATATCATCTCTGAATATTATAAAAATCTTGATGCACATAAACTTAAAAATGTTGAGGAAATGGACAAAATCTTGGAAACACACAACTTCCCTAGGCTCAATCAAGAAGAAACAGAGCTCCCAAACAGACCAATATTGAAGCAACGATAAAAAATCTTCCAAAAACAAAAACAAAAAGTCCTGGACCAGATGCTTTCACAGCAAAATTTTACCAGAACTACACAGAAGAATTGGTACACATACTGCAAAAATTATTTCATAACATTGAGAAGGAAAGAACCCTCCCCAACTCATTCTTCAAAGGCAGTATCACCTTGATACCAAAGCCAGAAAAGGACACAACAAAAAAAGAAAACTAAAGACCAATATCGCTTATGTATATGGATGCAAAAATTCTCAATAGAATCCTAGCAAACTGAATTCATTTGCATATCAAAAAAAATTCACCATGACCACATGGACTTCATTCCAGGGATTCAAGGATAGTTCAACATATGTAAATCCATATATGAGCTTCACCACATAAATAGAAGTGAAAAAAAAAAGACCATATCATCTCAATAGATGCAGAAAGAGCATTTGACAAAATTCAGCACCCCTTCATGATAAGAACGCTCAAGAAAATAAGTGTAGATGGAACATATCTCAAAATGATAAAAGCCATACATAACAACCCCACCACCAACATCATACTTCATGGAAAAAAACTGAAAGCATTCCTGCTGAGAACTGGAACCAACAAGGTTGCCCACTATCATCACTTCTAATCAACACAGCACTGGAATTCCTAGCCAGAGCAACCAGACAAGAGAAGGACATCAAGGGTATCCAAATGGGGACAGAAGAGGTCAAACTATTGCTCTTTGCTGAGGATATGCTCTTATATTTAGAAAATCCCAAAGGTTCTGCCAAGACTCCTGGATTGACAAATAGATTCAGCAAAGTCTCAGGTTACAAAATCAATGTACATCAATCAGTAGTATTTCTATACACCAAAAACAGTGAAGCTGAGAATCAAATGAAAGACTCAATATCTTCACAATAGCAACAAAGAAAATAAAGTATCTAGGAATATATTTAACCAGGGAGGTGAAAGACCTCTAGAAGGAGAACTATGAATCACTAAGGAAGGAAATCACAGAGGATGTAAATAAATGGAAAAATATACCATACTCATGGATCAGCAGAATCAATGTTGTTAAAATGTCCATACTACCCAAAGTGATTTATAGATTCAATGCAATCCCCATCAAAATATCAATGTCACTTTTCACAGATCTAGAAAAAATAATTCTACACTTCATTTGGAACCAGAGAAAAGCTTGAATAGCGAAAGCAATCTTAAGCAAAAAGGAACAAATTTGGAGGCATCACTTTACCAGGCTTTAAGGTATATTACAAGGCTATAGTTACCAAAACAGCCTGTCTCACAAAAATAGAGACGTAGACCAATGGAACAGAACAGAGAACCCAGATATAAGGCATCCACATATTGCCATCTGACCTTTGACAAAGCGGACAGCAATATACACTGGGAAAAAGAATCCCTATTTAATAAATGCTTCTGGGAAAATTAAATAGCCATGTATAGAATATTGAAACAGGATCCATATCTCTCACCACTCACAAAAATTAATTCAAGATGGATCACAGACTTAAATCTAAGACATAAAACAATAAGAATCCTAGAAGAAAATTTTGGAAAGACTCTTCTAGAAATCAGCCTAGGCAAAGAATATATGAAGACCCCAATGGCAATCACAACAACAAAAAAAATAAATAAATGGGACTTGACTAAGTTAAAAAGATTCTATACAGCCAAGGAAACAATCAACAAAGCAAACAGACAACCTATAAAATGGAAGAAAATATTTGCATGCTATATATCTGATAAAGGGCTAATAATCAGAATCTACAAGGAACTTAAGCAAATGAGCAAGAAAAAAATCCAACAACCCTGTTAAAAAATAGGCAAAAGACATGAACAGAAACTTTTCAAAAGAAAATAGACAAATGGCCAGTAAATATAGGAAAAAATGCTCAATGTCACTAATCATCAGGGAAATGCAAATCAAAACCACAATGAGATATCAACTAACTCCAGTAAGAATGGCTTTTATCCAGAAGTTCCTAAACAGTAGATGCTGGTGTGGATGTAGAGAGATAGGAACACTTATAAACTGTTGGTGGGATCACAAATTAGTACAACCTCTTTGGAAAATAGTATGGAGATTCCTCAAAGAACTAAAAGTAGACCTACCATTTTATTCAGCAATCTCACCACTAGGTATTTACCTGAAGGAATAAAAGTCATTTCATCAAAAAGGCACATGGACTCAAATGTTTATTGCACCCCAATTCACAATTGCAAATATGCAGGATCAACAAAAGTGCCCATCAGTTGATGAATGAATTAACAAAATGTGGTATCTGTATAACATGGAGTACTACTCAGCCATTAAAGAATGAATTAATATCTTTTGCAACAATCTGGATGGAACTGGAGATCATTCTTCTAAGGGAAGTATTGCAAGAATGAAAAAACAAACACCACATGTACTCACTATCATATTGGAACTAACTGAACAGCACTCATGTACACAATAGAAAGTAAAACTCAAGGAAAATCATACAGGTGGAGTAAGAAGGGGATGGGTGAAATCATGCTTAACAGACACAATGTCCACTATCTGGGTGATGGGTGCATTTTTAACTTGGTCTCAAGCAGTACAAAAGCAATCCTTGTAACCAAACAA
>CAUYSK010032186.1:0-36501 GCA_963575035.1 Avahi laniger
CTTTAGTGTGGGTGGCTGTAGGTGTGTGTGGACCAATGTGGCATGCTCACTACTCATCCTCTGTTTATGTGATGAACAACTACTCTCCTTTGTATCCCCTACTCTCACAGGGGCACTGAGCAAGTTGGACATTCATCTCTGAGTCAGGACAATTCACATTTATGTTGACTCGGGAATAAAAGATGTATATTTTTTATAAAACCAAAATATGTATGGCCTGAACTAAAGGACATCATCACGACTCCCATAAATTCTAAGGAATTGCATACAAGGTGAGTAGGGTGACGGTAGGAGTGAAAAATTGTGTAGCCAACTAGTTATTTCTACTTGAGGGTGGTCTCACTACTCCCTCTCTAAACCAAACCTGCTCGGTGTCGGTAAAGCTAATTGGATCTGAGTTGCTATGGGAACAGAAAAAGGAGTTCATGGAAATGTAATAATAATATCTGTCTTCTAAAAGGGCAGCAGCCTTCTACTTCAATATCCTCCCATATGTCTATATTAAGCTGGCATTAGCAAATGAGTGTCAAAAGTCATTCCCACACAAATTGCTAAGAGGATAACTTGTAGTGTTGGGTGTCACTCTACTGAGCTGATTGGCTAAAGGAAACATTTTTTATTGTTTCTGGATTTGAATTCTTTTTGCATAGTATGGTTTGGCTGCCTGGGAGAGAACCTGAGTGTTACCTCTCTCACTAGACACAGATCTCAAGGCCTATGTAGGTCAGACTAGGAGCTGTACATTTATTTGCATGTGCTCAGATTGTACAGCTTGATTTCTTAAGCTTGACAAATACCTGCCAAACACCGGAAACTTCACGATCGTGTTTGCCTAATGAAATGTTCATGTGTCAGAGGAGGTAGTGGGGGAAAGGGTGTTCACAATTTCAAGGTTCAAAGAACCAGTGGAATCAGAATCACAAAGCTGAAAGACGGCCTCAGAGGATCCGCTTTTCCCTTGCTCCTCAAAGTATGATCCATGCACCAGCAGCACTGGCATAATCGGGGAACTTGTTGATAATGCAGAATCTCAGGCTCTGCCCCAGACATACTGAATCAGAATCTACATTCTAACAAGATCTCCAGGTGATTTGTTTGCTCACTGAAGTTTGGAAAGCACCAGTCTCTCCCAACTTCTTAATTGTACAAATAAGATGACTGAAGTCTGGAGAGGAAAAGTGACTTGCCTAAGGTCTTGCTGAGGTTCAGTAATGGAACCAGAACAAAATCCCAGTATCTCTGAGTGTGAGGCTTTGTCATTACTCCATGTAGCTTCTCAGAAGCTGTGGTTGGGGCAGGCTGTTAGAAGGGACATCCAAGAATTTCTGGCCTTGTCCCTAGTTTTATGCCATCCCAAGCACCATCCCATTTCCAACCTCAAATTTGTACCTGTTGCTGGCTCTGGTGTGCTCATGTTGACCAATCAGAACACCAGTTTTGGGAGTGCTCCATTGGACTGTGAAAATAGCTGATAAAGGTTCCATTCCAAACTGAAAGAATAGATGATCTCTAGTCTTCGCCCTTCCTGTCTGCTCTTTCAAGACCCCCAACAGGGGGCAATCAGTAAGTCTTTGTGAATTACACCAAAGGGGAATGCTTCTCCTATGTTCTAAAGGCCAGAAGCAAGGATTTGTCCTGATAATTATATGAATAAATAATTGAAAACCAAGAGGGGACCCAAAGAGGTGTCAAGTGCTTTATGCTTTCTCAAGTTTCACTAAGCAAATCTCTCGTAGGCAGGAGCAAGTGTGGACCAGTGTTCCATGTTCCACTTATGAATCAGTGGGTGTGAGTGAGTGTAGACTGTGATTGTTCTTGCCCCTCCCTTAGTACTCTCTACTCTACCCTGCTAGAAAGTGTCATACATCTTGCTTCCAAATACAAGAGATGCCTGAGAACAACATAATTTCCTGTTAACTCTCAAAGCCTGGCATAAGCTTGGCATCCCTCATTTCTACTATCTCACTTCTTACATAGATTTCTGTGTTGACTGTTCCAGACAGGTTAATCATCACATTATTCCCTGAACACAATTCATTAATTTCCAATTTCTTACTTTTGTTCTAGTCATTTGTTTCTGATATCTTGCTGCATAACAACTCACCCTGAAACTTAGTGGCTTAACACAATAATGGTTTTATTATCTCTCATGATTTTATGAATTGACTGAGTCTCATCCAGCTGGGGACTTCTGCTCCACTTGGAGTCCACTGGGGCTGCAGTTATCTGTGACTTGATTAGTGGGAGCAGCCAAAGATGGCTCATTCACATGCCTTGGCAGGGATGGATAGTGTGAGCTGGCTTTGGGCTGTTGGCAGGGCTGCGTCTCCTTTCTCTCTTTGTCTCTTCACTTGGACTTTCCATGTATTCTCTCCAGCAAGGTAGACTTTTTACAAGGCAGCTTAGGTCTCTCAAAACCACAAAAGCAAAGTTTCCACACTTTTGTAAGGCTTACATCCTGAACTGGCATAATGTTACTTCCACCATGTTCTGTTGGTTAAAATGAATCACAGGGGAAGCCCAGAGACTATCAGTCAACCACAGGATTCTCAAAAAGTCCTGTGGGAGCACTCAATTCCTTTCTTTTTGCTAATCATTGTCTCTTACCTGCTTCAAAATTAGGGGTTCTTAATCTAGAAGTCTATGAGCGAGTTTCAAGAGAGTCTATCAACATCTAAAACTTGTATTTTGAGTCATGATGCACACGTGTACTTTTCTAGGGAAAGAATCCCCAGCTTTCATCATATTCTCAAAAGGAGGACCCACGACCCAGAGGAGGCTGCAACACAGGAACGATGAGTGAGTCACACCTGATTCTATGTACCATCTGCTCAGTATTTATGTGTTAATGTGGCTCTTTGGAGAATGCATGGTCTGTGTTGATAGTGCATCGCAGTAACTAGTTTTGAAATTTTCCTAAGGCAACAGCCGCATCTCTTATTTATTTCAAGACTCCCTAGTTTTTAATGAAGTCTTTTAAATAATACATGCTCCATAAGACACGTAGGCTGATTTTCTATAAAGGATTTATCTGGGTTTTGGTGTAAGAAGAACATAGATACAACCACCATGACTAACATCATTTTTATTTTATATTGTGTCACCCTTTCTGGTGTAAAATACCTTTATTTGTATTATTTGATACTTACCTAATTTTCATCTACAAGGTCAGTGGAACAGTAGTTATTATAATATTATTTTGTACTAAGGAAACTAAAGTTTGCATAACCTCTCTCAAGAATTTAGAGCTAGTTAGAGAAGGAACCAGGGCTGAAGTCCAATTCTCCTGATTTCCACTCTCCTGGGCTGTGTAGTATGAGCCTCTGTGATGAGAAGGAGTGAGCACAAGTGAGACAGATGTAAAAAACTAGAAGAATAAAAAGCGTAAGAATTCAAGCTTCAGCGTGCATCGAGATTACTTGGAGGGCTTGTTAAACCATAGATTGTCAGCCCCACCATGAGAGTTTCTAATTCAGTAGGTGACCACAGAGAATTTGAATTTTTAATAAATTCCTAGGTAATGCTGGTGCCGCCGGTCTGGTCTGGGGACCACATTTTGAGAGCCCTTGGTCTAATCTATAGTCATATATGATAGGAGAAATTTCTCTGAGCCTGCTTCTTCCATTTACATTCTATTTTTGATGTCCAGAATATGGTGGCTGTTCATTTCTGGTCTATATACTTTACACCCAAAAGAGAATGGTTAGGAACCCCTCCCTCACCTCAAATGAACACATACGCACCCCCTTACATACCACCTTCCGCTCTGAAATGAAGGAGAGGATCCTAGCAGTCAAATGCTGCATCAGTCCTGTAGTCTCATTGCCATTAGAAATCTCAGATAGGAAAGTCAAGAGAAAAGGTCAATAAAGGAAAAGTCCATAAAGTGGACTTTCTAGAATGGAGAAATGGGTATGTGTGTCATCCACTTGTCTCTCACAGGAAATGGTTGGCTGTATCAGAGTTTGAGAATTATGCTTATCAGGTTATTTAGATCTTAATAATGTAATAGAATATATCAAGAGCTAATTTTAAAAAAATACTCCATCCAAACATATTTATGTACCTGGAAACTATTTCATTACCAATTTTGCAGAAGAGATGGGTGTTCTTTATTTCTTAGTAAGTATGTTTAGGTGCTTTCTTACCATCCTTCCAGAACGAGGGCTTGCACAATCCCTATCTTTGAATTCAAAAAATTTCCTGAAAGATTTTTTTGAGGCTGGTGGACTGATAGACTCTTCATTAATGAAAAGGAGGAAATGAAATGGGCCCAGTGACAAGGCATTACGGAACTTTCCTTTTCAGCCTTAAGATCATCTTGTAGTGTGCAGAGCATATTTTGGAGACAATTATTTGTCCCTTGCCCCTTTAAGGGCTCATACTGTCACGAGATTTTTGAAAGCGTTTATCATTTGCATTGAGAAAGGTTAATGTATTCTTCCCAAATATAAGCTCCTGTTTATGCAAAAGCATGTCTCTCCTATTTGCCCTGCCAGAGCTCTGATCCAAGCTTGTATTTGAAAACCGATGGTCTCAGGTAGATATTAAAGGATTTCTAGGGCAGAACACACTCTTGTTAATGCAATAGAGAAGAGTCTTATGTAGTCAAAATCATCTGGAAGTAAATTGGTCTTTAGCGAATAGAACATTTAGATTCCTATTAAATGTTCCGGTGTGGTTAGGGGAATGGCAGTTCCTCCAGATAATTATGCGGGCAAGGATTCTTTACGCTTTTACGTAGGGCATCTAGCAGTGGGGAGGGCTGCCAGACTTGCATGATTGCTTGTTAACAGAACTGTCAGCTAGCTCAGGATGATTTGTGGGCCGTCTCCCACACTGGTTCACTACTAAGAGTCAAGTGATAGAGAGAGGAGACAACAAAAAGTCATACCTTCCAGACAAAAAAATTGAGGCATGGTGGAAGAGAGAGAGTTTCAAAGTATCACAGTTATAATGTAAGATAGAGCCAAGTTCTCCAGAAAGACAGATCCAATAAAAAATTTTAAAATAAATTTAAGAACAAGAAATAGAGCCAAGTTTTCATAATTTCTATCAGCTGTCTCTGACAAAAAGAATTTGAGAATGTGGTCATTTTAGGAGTAGTCAAATCCACTCACTCAACAAAGAAAGAAACTGAAGTTTATGGGGATTAAATCAGAGCACTCAAGACATATGGCTAGTTAGAAGTAGAGTCTGGACAAGACCTAGATATCTTGACTCCTAGTTTGGTGCTTAATCCACACCTCTCATTCTTTGGGCTTAAAAAATTAACACAGGAAAAGTTATTCCCAATTATGAGAAAGATGATTTTATAACTAAACAGATACTTTCATGGTGTGACTTAAAGAAGCAAATCCCTTGCCCAAGTATCTGTTCTAGTGCTTATGAGTCCATCATTGGAGTTTTATTCTTTGGGTCTCACGGTCTTTTGTTCTCATGCTTCTTGGTGCCAGAACTTGTAGGAGACCCAAGTCTTATCAATTTTCACCTTGTATCTTTGTTAATCATCAGCTGAGAGTAAGACCCTGAAGGTATGAGACTGGTACCATTAAAGCAGCCCAATGAAAGCCGAAAAAAAAAAAAAAAATAGGTGGGGCCAAAACAGACCCCTCAAGGTCTGTAGATTTTTTTCTTCTTTTTATGCCCTGCTCTGTGCTTGAAACTAGGCCTCTGAAAAGTCTGGGCACCCTCAACAAATAGTCTTGACTTCCATTGGCTTCATCTGCCTATGTTCTGAAGCTGTTCAACCACAGAACAGGGTGTCTGTGGAGAACGAATCAGGGTTCAGGCCCAGGGACTTCACGGGATGTGAGAGTTCCCCAGCAGGGCATGTGGTAGATACCTCTCTGGCCCCACAGATTCAGCCCACACCTAGCCCAGAATGTGAATGGTTTAAATTATTATCAGGGAGGTTTAAAAAAAAATCATTTCTCACTAAAAAGCAATATGAAGTGTGAGTATGGAAGGAGAAGGGTAGTCCTTTGCGTGGGGAGGTGGAGAAAGTGTTCAGGGACTGAGAGTACTAACTAAGTCATCTTCTGTTCAACTGGAGGCCTCTCTAAATCCGGCTAGCAAAAGAATCCCATGAAATCACTGCCCAGAGTATCACCCCACTGGGCCATGTGCTGAGTCTGCTGCGCTCATAGGTGCTCACGTGTTTCTACAGGATGGCTCAGGATTTTAGGGACATTTTCCTCCTTCTGGTTAAGTCTCCACCTATCCTGAGCATTAAGATGATGGAGTAAGAGACAATGGCAGGTAATAAAATAAGCACAGGAAAGTAGATTTGCATTCAAGATTATGATCTTCACTTCACGCATAGTCTTCAGCTAAGACTTACAAGCACTTACTATGTCAGAACCATTGTTCTCAGTACTGTTGCCCAAATCTACCAGTATCTGTTTTCTCATGTGTAAAATGGGAATCATATATCATTTTATTAATACTTTGTAGGACTATCTGGGGATTAAATGAGATAATATCGGAGGTCCTGACCTACTGCAGGCACACAATAGATAATAACTATTATTTTGGTGGTGCATTTTATTTCATCCTTAAAAGTAAAGTGTGTGTCCTGACTAGACCATGAGCTTGTTAAAAATCAGGGTCAATGTCTAATTCATCTTTATTTTCCAACTCCTATCAGAGTAACTTGTACATATCTAGCTTTCTATTCATGTTTGTAGAAATAAATTAGTAGTTGAGAATTAATATATTGTGTGGTGATAGATAAATACATAATTTCTCAACTCGAAAATATCATTGAGAACCAGGGGGAAAAAAGTAAGGTGTATATGTGGGTGAATGTGTGTGTGCGTGTGTGTGTATTTGTGCAGTGAGGGATAATAAGGCAAGAGGGAATATTGTGAAGTCTCCATCAAATTCTCTCCCATCCCCAAATTGGACATTTAGTTTGCAGAAATAGTGTCATTAAATAATTCTTCCTAGACAATTGCAGACTACTTACTGTTCCATCTTTCCACATGTGATTAATCTGAAAATGCAAATTGAGGATTTCAATGGGATTAACTCTCTTCCAGATTCCTTGGGTTGTTGATGACATTGTTTTTCAAAATGGGGACCCAGCCTCCTTGTTTCCCACCATCTGACTTTCTCGCTCTGGCCTTGAGTAATGAAGCTACATGGGAAAACACCAATGACTCCAATCACATGCAGAATGCGTCTGCTTCCTTCTTGTTTGAATTACTTTCTCAGCACCCACTTCATTTCTGGAAGCACATCAATTCTAGGATGTGCAAGATCCTGGGACAGAGTATTCTCTCTCGTCCTCTGCTAATGAGATACGTGCAGCAAGTTAAGAGGTGGCCACAGTACATCCAACGAGCACCGCAGCATGCATTTCCTCTAATTACCTATGTTTGTGTTCTTGCTAATCGGAGAGGGATTTCTGTGATAAAGCAAGGCCTCATTCCTTTTCTTCCTTCCCTTAACTCTAGCCTTCTGAGAAATATCCATAATATTAATATTTCCTCCTCTGCTGGTAGGACTTTACAACTAATTAAAGCACTGTGGACTAACCTGGCCATCTGGATCCCATCTGTTGTTCTTCACAGACTAAGAGGGCATCATTGGGGCGGGGGAGGGGAGAGTTTATCAAAACCTTCATCTCTGGTACTTTGCATCTTACTGAGAAGGTCAGAGACCAAGAGGGCACTATCAAATGTCCCTGATGAGTCAGTGGAAGCACTCTTTCATGTAATCAATTAATACTAAGTCTTTACAATAGATATAGTACCATGACTCTAAAGGTGGAATAAGAGCAATACATGGCATGGAGACTTTAAGAGAGAAAGAAAGAGAAAAAACAAGTGCAAAATCTGTAAGAAGAGGATCCATATGGGTTTATACCTGTGCCTCCCATAGCCCCTTGTAGGATATCTGGTAACAAGAGTGACCAGTTGTGAACACCTATCATACACCAGGTACTTTTCATAGATTTCTCTCAGCCTTGTATAACCCAAATGTCAGCTCCTGACTGTCTCTAAGTTCTCCAGTTTGCTGAAGTCATCTTGTCTTTTAACATTTAAGTAAAAATTGGCTTGAATGTCCATCTTACATACATCAGAAAACTCAGAGTTCTTCTCAAAATCTCAAAGGATTCTTGGGGTGCTTATATTTCTGCTAATCCCTCCTGGCTCTCAGCTCCTTCTTCCAAGTAATTTATTTGATATTATGTTGCATTTTTTAAAGAACATTAGCAAACAGATGCGAAAGAAAAGAGCATAATCAACTGTATACCCAGTTTCGAAAATGACCAATTTGTAGTTAAATTTTTAAATCAATATCCCCCCCTAACTGGAATTTAAGAAAAAAAAATCCCGGACATAATATAATTTCCAGAAATAAATATTATTTCATTCATAAAAAAATTCAGTCTGTATGGTGAAGGGACCATGGGGAGCTTCCAGGTTCCTATTTTCCGATGTTCATACCTTTGTGTGATCCCCTCCTCTTGAGTGTGGGCAGGACACGTGACTTACTTTTACCCAACAGCTCACAGCAAAAGTGACAGAACGTACATGGTTGCGTGTGCATGACTAAATAACACAAGATTGCAATGTCCATCTTTCTAGGAGACTTTCTCCATTGCTGGGTTAGAAGCAGCAAGCTGTGGGCTATGCACACCCAGTGGAAAGGGCTGCGTGGCAAGGGGCCCAGAGTGGCTCCAGCTGACAGCCAGGGAGAAACCACAGACCCACAGTGTGGGAGAGCGGATCTTCAGTAGCAAGGAGCTGAATTCTGCCAACAGCCGGATGAGGCTGGAAGTGCACCCTCCCTCAGTTAAGCCTCAGGGGAGACCTCGGCCCTGGTAGACACCTTGATCACAGCCTTACCCAGAACCCCGCTAGAACGTCTTCAGTCCTGACCTACAGAAACTCAGAGATAATAAATGTGTGTTGTTTTGAGCCTCTGGGTGTGTGGTAACTTGTTACACAGCCCTAGTTAACTCCTACAGTGTGCGTAATGGTTAATTTTAGGTTTTAACTTGACTGAATTAATAGATAGCTAGATAACTGGCGAAGCATTGTTTCCGGATGTGTCTGTGAGGTGTTTCCTGAGGAGACAGGTGTGTGTGTCAGTGGACTGTGTGGCGATCTGCCCTCGGTGTGGGAGGGCAATATCCAGTCAGTGGGGCCCCAGATAGAACAAAAAGGCGGAGGAAACACAGATTCATTCTCTCTCACCTGGAGCCCAGACTCTTCCTCTCCTGCCCTTGCATATCAGAACTCCAGATTCTCCAGCCTTGCTCTAGTGACCCCCTGGGTTCTCAGGCCTTTGGCCTCAGACTGAGAGTTACACCATCAGCTTCCCTGGTTCAGAGGTCATTGGACTTGGACTGAGCCATGCCATCGGCTTCCTTGGGTCTCCAGCTTGCATATGGCCTGCCCTGGGACTTCTTAGCCTCCATAATTGCATGAGCCAATTCTCCTAATAAATCCTCCTTCATCTATCTATCTATCTATCCATCTGTCATCTATTTATCTATATCTATCTATCTATCTATCTATCTATCTATCTATCTATCTATATCTATCTCCTATTTGTTCTCTCAGGAGAATCCTGACTAATACAGTACGCATCTCTAAAAGATAAGGACTTTTTTTGGTATTATCATAATACCACTACCACATCAAACAATAATATAATTTCTTAATGTCATCAAATATCCAAATGCTCTCTAAATTTCCACAATTATAATTTTGTTTTACAGTTGGTATGTGCTAATCAAAATCTAAAAAATTGACATATTGCATTTCATTTTAGTATATTGTAAATCTCTTTTCATTTTGAGATTACCTTTTCCTATTTTTTTCTTGTTATTTATTTATCGAATATCTGGGTCATTTGTCCTGCAGAGTTTCTCACTTTCCGAATCTTGCTAAGTACATTTTAGTGAAAGCGTTTAACATGACCGTTTAGCCCCTGCATTTCCAGTAAATTGATAGTTAGATCCAGAGGATTGATCAGATTCTGATCGTTTTGAGAGGTCAAGATTATTTCCTAAATAGTCTTACATACTTCTGATGACATCATACTGGGGACTCATAATGTCCAGGATCTTCTTTTTGTAACGTTAATATAAATCACTAGGTTTGGGTGTTGTCAGCTTGATCCATTCATTATAAAGTTTTTCACTGATCTTTTACTTTGTAAATTTAGCTGCCACTGATGTTCATTGCCTAGTTTTACTATTTTATTATGGTTGCAAAATGGTAGAAATAAATTATTGCTCTCCACTCTGTTGATTTCTTCTTCTCTGTGCTCCTCTTCCCTGCATTGTTTTGTCCATTTTACTGAGATTCAAAGAGGTACAGTGACTTATCCTTGGTTATGTATGTAAGTATGTACACAATTATGAAATTGAACTTAGGCCTCCTGAAGCCCAGCATTTTTTCTGCAAGAGCATTCCAAAGTCTTCTCTTCCTGTTCAACACATGAGGAAGAGATGCACAATTCAGGCTACTGTTAATGTGGTTGACATGCACATTCTCAAGAGAGCTTCAGTATCTCTTCTCTCTTTTTATGTTCCCCCAACTCCTTGAGCAACACATACACGCACCATGAAGATCTCCAGCCAGCTATTTTCTGTCTTGAAAAGATTTTTATGGTACAAGTTTTCTAATTAGGGAAATCCTTAATTCATACACAAAACACAAATTACTGGGCTCTTTGTCTTCTTCAGAAGGTTTCTTAATCCATTAAATAAATATACTCTATTGCCAAGTTACTATAATGTTCTGTCATCTGGCAACAGGATGCCAAAAGTTATAAACTCTTAACTGAGTCACAGCTGTACTGAAGACCAGGTGCTGGACACTTCCCTTAACCAGAAGCAATGCTGCAGGTCATTAAGCATATAGATTCTGATCAGTGGTAACAAAGTCCTTGGGTTCAAATTCCAACACTACCAGATACTAGTTAGGTGACATCAGACACATTACTTAAAATCTCTGTACTTCAGTTTCTTTATTTGTAACACAGGAATTATTTTTTAAAAATTACTTATCTTCTAGGGTTATTGTAGATAGTGTTTTAATGAGATAATCCATGTATATGCAGATTCTGGCACCAAATGAGCACCCAAATTAATAGTTTATTTCTTTTTAAATGTAGAAAACTCACAGACAGCTTCTCTCCAATAAGGGCAAGAATCAAGACTGAGTTTTTCTAAAATGCTTTATATTGCTTAGAGAAAAATGTCATGGCAATAGATTTAATATATTTTAAGGTAGAAAATTATCTAGGAAAAATAGGTTTTATCTTCCAGAGTTTATTCCCAAAGCCCACATTTTCTTTGAGTATTTTAATCTCCAAAGCATACTTAGTATATGGGTGAATTGCCTGCTTGTGGATTCAGTGATGTTAGCCATCATTACCATGGTAACAACAAGGGCAATAATTTGAACTTGAATCATAGAAGCTAAAAGAAAGGGGAATCAAATTGGAAATAATTAAAATCCATAGCTTTTAAAACTGAAATCCATAGCCATTTAAGACTCAATCAAAATTCCTAGGGGTAGACTGGAATCGGCTTAAACAAAGATACATCTTCCAAAAGAATGTAGAATAAAAAATCTAAAGCAAGAAAAAAAATAAAATCATCTTAACTTTATGGTGTATTTATTAATACTATTCTGGTGAGTCATAGGAAAATAATAACCCAGAGGTTAGAAATAAAGACATAGGCTGTATTTCTTTCATTCCATGGATAAAATTGACTTGTAATGAATCTCAAATCTCTTTTTTCATTAAAACAGGCAGATATACCCAATTTAAGTTGAAAATATTGATTCATTGTATTTTTCCTTTTATTGACTTCAGACTTTTATAGACTTCAGAATTATAGAATGTTGAAATTAGAAGAACTCTTTCAAGATGAGTTTATATATTTAACAAAAAGCCAAAGGGATAATGTGTGTGACCACAGTCCTAGTACTTAAGAAGGATTCAAGTGAGATTAGAACTAAAGTATGCCAATCATTTTCTGTCTTCTCCACTACATTAGACTATCGTTACTGAGAACCTGACATTTCACATGTTATGCTTCAACAAAATTTTTCTATCTAATAAGGGGGTAAAAGATAATTATTGAATTACTTTCCAGCTGCCCCACATCCTGGGAAAAACAAATAGCTATGAGTAGGTGTTGACAGCATCTGAGAAGATTCTGAAGATGCCTGTGATTTGAGGGAGGCTACAGTCCTTGCTATTTCCCACTCCAGAATATTTATATTCTGCAATTACTCTCTGCCTCTGATGTTTGCTGAAAAGGGCCCCATCTGGATATCCAATTTTCCCTTATTAACATTCTTCCAAATTTTCTCTCCTCTACCACTGCACTTTCAAACATCTTGCCAAATAGAGATGAGAGTCCTGCCTATTCAAAAGAGGTTGCATGAAGGGCTCACACTCCATTCTAGTTTCTCTGTTCCGAAGCCTCAGTGATGCGGGCTCTCTGGGAGCAAAGAGGCTCTGAGAGGAACAGAGGGACTCCTGGCGGCTCCATTCTTGAGGACATCTCATGGCAGAGCCAAAGGAGACTCTGGAAGCAGAACAGCACAAGATTAATTGAATGGAGTGAGTACTCAAGCAGGCAAAGAAAGGCTCCCGATCTAACTCCCAGGCACCTCCCCTGCCCCAACTCCGGCCTGGGCTCTGAATGCTTTATTTTCACACTTGTCTCTAGAACTGCTCACAACTTCCCTAATCTCTCCACCTGCGGTCCTTTGTTTGCTTGTTCATTGTTCCTACACTTCTAATTCATCCACATCGCAACCATTACGCTAGTCTTCATCAAGCCCCATCTTCATTGTCTCTCTCTTCTTCTTTGCCCAATCTCTGCAATGTCCCTTTACCCAATCTGATAAAACCCAAACTCTTCCACCTCAGGACACCCTTCCTCTCCAACCAAGTGTGTATCTGTTCTTGCTTCCTGCCAGCTCACTGATGCATGCCTCTGCTCTCGGCATCCTGCCAGCCACAGCATCTTCCCGTCAGGTCCACTTCCCTGCCCCAGCCTCTCTCTTCAGCTGGGCCTTTTGTCTTCACACCAGAAAGGAGGTGCCATGCTGCTTCGGTTCCTGGGTGCACTCGGTGTGAGATAGACAGCATTTCAGCAGCCCTGACTACCTCTCCACCCCCACGACATCCCAGGAGCTGACTCTCACACCTGGGCTGCTGGGACCGTCCAGATTTCACGCCGTCCCACCTGTTGCATTGGCCTTGACCCTAGGACCGATCTTTTCACTTGGCGCTCGCTCTTACGCCCTGAGTTACCCTGCTGGCCAGATGATGTTTCCCTCATTCTT
This sequence comes from Avahi laniger, assembly GCA_963575035.1. Lineage (NCBI taxonomy): Eukaryota > Metazoa > Chordata > Mammalia > Primates > Indriidae > Avahi > Avahi laniger. Next base: position 13,335 of record CAUYSK010032186.1, read on the forward strand.
CCTATTCTGAACTTTAGCCCTCACAGAATCTCTAATGTCTGTGGACTGATCTGCAAGGCACCACCCAGCCCACAGATTCCCACCCATCCACCTCAGTGCACTTAAATAAAGTCGTTTGATGTCAATAATAATAGCTCCCATCAATTGTGTTTGTTTATTTATTTAACATGTATTGTTTTTATTTTCTGGAATGTTTAAAATTTTATATTTCTTATTTTATTTATTTATATAGGTTGCTTATTTATATGTTACTATATCTTCTTTACCAAGTATTTTACCAACTTTATCTTATTTAAGCCTCATATTAACTCTAATCAGAATATATTAATATTTGAATTTTTATATGAAAAACACTGATGCTCAGAGAGATTAAGTAACTTGCCCAAAGTCACACAGTTTATGAGGTATAGTGATCTTTTTTCAAGCCTGGCCTAAAATCCACCTCTTACAAGAAGGCTCCCGGTTCATACTTAACTCCTTGGCTCCTGCTCCCAGTTTGTGCTGCAAATGTATGGACTCGCTGTTTCATGTGCCTCAGCAATTTGCGTCTCAACCCTTAAAGATCCTCAAGGACAAGAATCCTTTCAGAAGCAAAACAGTATTGATTCCTCCAAGGGAAGAGAATAGATTCATAGGAAATGGTATTGGCTGACTCATTCTACTTCATGCATCCGTGGAATGAACGGGGAGGTAGAATGATACAGTGTTTAGAAGCGTGGATTAAACTCTCAGGTGATCTCTTTGATCTGTGACTCAAGTTTCATTACTCAATGAGCACAGTAATGCCCAAGCCCTTGCTGCATCATAGGGAGAGAGGATATCCCATCAGAAAAAGGCCCACAGCGTCTTACTCATGACAACTTATGTGAGAACAACACTTCACAGCTCACAAGCAGAATAGCATTTAACCCTCATAACAAACCTTTGCAGAAGGCAGGCATCCCCATTACCATTTAAAGAAGAGAAGATGGAAGTTCACAGCAATGAAGCAATCTGTTCAAAGTCATTCAGTAAGAAGGAGGCAGAATTAGCACTCAAACCTAAATCCCCTGACTCATACCCAGTACTCTCTCGGTCAAAAGAAGGAGGCTGCTGCTTCTTACATAAAATAATTTAATGATGCAAGCTCCAGATGAAAGAGGAAAATCAGCATAAGAAATTTCTAATTCTAAAGATAAATAGATGTCAATAACTTCCAAATTCCCTAGCTAAAAGTATTTTCTAAAAACCGTGACTTGACTCCAGCTTAATGCAGCCTTGATGGAAAGATCACATTATTCTGCAGCCTCCTAAACTCTTTTGTCCTATCAAATGTGCATCTCCCTTTTTCCTTATTTCCCCTGGGTCACAAGAATTACACAGACATCAGCTGAATGACTGAGAGCACCGGGGATCTATAATAATTTAAATGCACAAACATGAGACTTAATTTTAGACTGTCCCAGAATAGTGGACATTCTGGGGATCTGAAGTGGGTTTATGGCTTCTTGTTAATTAGAAAGATTGGCTTAAAGGTCACTCAGATCAGTCAATCTCATCATCTGGAATGGAAGAAGGGCTGGGGCTGTGAAAATAACTCAAGCTTTGAATTGCATTTGGAAATTGCATTTTAACTAACAGACAAAAACTCTGTCTTGCTGGCTGAGTTCTGACAAAGGAGTCTCATTTTCTGATCCTGCCGGGGAAAAAGAAAATCTATTTCTTAATTGTAGAAATGGCGAATGAGTGTCTGCTCACCTGCGAAGGGGCAGGCTGGCTAGTCACACCAAAAATATCCTCCTCATCTTCATATTAGTCCCTGACATTCTATCTCTGGTCTTTATGACCTTTGATAAAGCTTTCTCTGTTGATGCAAGGACAGCAGTGACTTCCACGTGTTTTCACAGTGCTGCTATAATATAGGAAGCTAGAACGGTAGCAGTGGGGACATTTCTATCAGCAGAGAAGGATCCTGTACATGCTAACTCTTATCTCCAGATAAATAGAATCTCCAAGGGAAGGAGCATAGAGTGAAGAGGAAGGGAAGTTCCCACAACAAAACCCACCAGCAGTCTACCACTCCTACCCTGAGGAGTGCAAGCTAGCCCATAAGAAGGACCCATTTAATACATTTTTTTAAACTTCCATTGTGTGGCAAGAACTGTTCTAGGTAGCATAAAGGCAAAATCAGTCACAGTCTCTACCTTCATAGACAGCATAATGTTACCAAAAACCAGACATGCACTTGAAAAAAATAGTATAATGTTATTAATGAAATCATTTGGGAGTACAGAAGTGAGAGCAATCAGTTCTGCCTGGGGTTGGGTGGAGGATTCAGAAAAGTCTTCGTGAATAAGCGGTCAATTGAACTTGGCATCAAAGGATGAATATAAAACACATTTGAGACACAGAATAACACAAGGAGAGGGCAGTCCAAATACAGAAAGAATATAAACAAAGACAAAGAGATACAAAATACATATATGGAAGATAATGATCCCTTTTGAAATAGCTTCAGCCAACAAAGGGTTTTAAGCAGAAGAAGGTATAGGGTCAACTTTGCATTTTAGAAAGGGGATTCTGATGGTAGTATGGGTAGTGGAATAAAAAAAGTAAGCATATGAGCCAGGAGTGACCATTTAGAAAACTCCTATGGGAAGTGGAATAAAAAAAGTAAGCATATGAGCCCGGAGTGACCATTTAGAAAACTCCTTAAATCGACTAGGGGAGAGGAGATGAAGACCTAACCAGGACTGAGACCAGGGGATGAGAGGCAAGAACCCTGTCTCCTAAAGACACTGAATGCTGTTGGATAAACTTTGTAAGTCCTATTTTTGCAAAGAATTGAATGCATGTATGGCTTCGGAGTCGGAAAAGCACTGCCACCTTCATGAGCTGATGCCAGTCCTTCCCTAAACTTGGTGAGGTAAGCAGAGAAAATATCCAGCGATGCTACTTGAGCATCATTAGCAACCAAAATGATGCAGTTTCAGAAACTGAAACTTTTAGAAATTAAAACAAAAACCAGAAGGTGAGGGGAGAGAGGGTAGTCCAGGGCATGGGACATCACTCCGGAACAACCAGCCTAAGAGACACAGGCAGGAGCAAGAATGCCTGCAAGGGAGGGGATGTAGAAGCCTCAGGAGGACAGAAGGATGATCAGAAAAAGAGAAAGGACGGACATCTCCTGGTCGTTGCCATCAATATGCAAACATGCTGTTGTGTTTTCAGCGCTTGACAAAAAGAGAAGAAAACCTTTCTTGACTCCACTTTCCTTACATGCTACCATTCCATTCCTCAAAAACATTATCTCTATTTGCTGTTCCCAAATCCTCTCTTCCCATTTTTTTCTGGAACCCACTCTAAAATGGCTCTCTCCACCCTACTCCATAGCAGTGCTCGTCAAGGTCTTGAAAACCCATCTGTTTCAAAATCTGATGATCAATTCTCAGTCTCCATTTCACCTGAACTATCTGCAGCTTTTAACGCAGTTGATCACTTCCCCTCCTTTGCTACACTTTCTTCACTTGGCTTCCAGGACCCCTCACTCTCCGGGTTTTCTCTGATCCCTCTGGTTCCTTCTCCTCAATCTCCTTTAACAGTTGCTTGTCTTCCACCAACCTCTTCATGTTGGAGTGGCCCAGGGCTCAGGACATCTTTTCTGTTTATGCTCACTTCCTTGGTGATCTCAGCCACTCGACCTTAAGTTTCCTCTATATGCTAACGACTTGCAAATTTAGACCCTTTATAACTTCAGACCACACCTCTCTCCCAAATTCTAAACTCATCTATCCAACTTCCCACTCAACACCTCTCTTTGTTTTCCTAAATAAATACATCAAACTCAACATATTAAAAACTAAATTCCCAATCCTCTTTCCCCTTCAGTTATCTCTATTTTTCCAGTTGCTCAATAAAATTTCTTAGAGTCATCTTTGCCTTCTCTTTTATACTTTACATCCAATCTAGCAGCAATTTATGCTGGTTTTACCTTCAAAATGCATCCAGAATCCAATCGCTCCTCACCAGTCCCCTGCTACCACCCTATTCTAAGTCTTTACCATTTCTCACCTAGATTATTGCATGTTACAGGTTGAATTATGTTTCCCTTTTCCCCTTCTCCCTCCATTCCCTTCAGCAAAATATGTTAAAGTCCTAACCCCCAGTACATCAGAACGTGACCTTATTTGGAAATAAAGTCATCACAGATGTAATCAAGTTAAGATGAGGTCATTTGGGTGGGACTTTAATTCAATATGACTGGTGTCCTCAAAAGAAGGGAAATTTGAACACAGAGACAGACAGGCACAGAAGACAGATGATGCAGAGACACACAGGAAAAGAATGGTGGCCATGTGAAGACAGAGGCAGAGACTGGAGTTAGGCTGCCATAAGCCAAGGAGCTACCAGAAGCTAGAAGATGCAAGGGAGAACTCTTCCCTAAAGGCTATGGGGAGAACATGGCCTGGCCAACACCTTAACTTCAGAATTCTCCCCTCCAGAACTAGGAGATAATAAATTTCTGTTGTTTTGTCACCAAGTTTGTGGTCCTTTGGTACAGCATCTCTAGGAAACCAATACACCACAATAGCCTCCTAACTCTTCTCTCTGCTTCTACTCTTTCCCTCCCCTAAATTTATTTCCAACACAGCAGCCCAAGTAATCCTTTAAATGTAAGTCATCCCCTGTCACATCTCTACTCAAAACCCTCAGATGGCTCTCCCAGTCAGAAGAACATCATAGTCCTTGTAACATAATGATCTATGTGGCTCTACATGTTCTGTCTCCTATTAACTCTGACCATCTTTTCCTGGCTGGGATTAATTCACGTCCCTAACAGCTAGAGCGAAATGACCTCATAAGAGGAGTGACAAGGGTTGTCTTTAGAAGGTTGTGACTGTAGTAATAGTGTTAAATTACCTCTAGACCAAAGACAATTCTGGATATGTTCTAACAAAAGCTGGAAGTAACTTAGAAAAAGTTTAACTGAGTTTAAATAACTTAACCAAATACCATTAAATATTACAACTCTATTTAAAAGAATGCAACAACATTCAGTACCTAGTGACATAAAATTCACAATGTCCAGCATCTAGTCAAAACTTACCAGGCATGAAAAGTGGAAGAAAATATAACTCATGAGAGAGGAAAATTGATCAATAAGAAGAAACTCAGAAATGACAGAGTTGACAGAATTAATAATCAAGGATATTTAAACAGTTATTTTAAATATATTCTACATGACATGTTGGCAAATTTTCTATAAAGGGACAGACAGTAAATATTATTTGATCTGAAAGCTACATAGTCTCTATCCGAACAACTCAACTTTGCCACTATAGTGCAAAAGCAACCATTGATAAGACATGAATGTTTATGCCAAAAACTGGAAAAAAAACAAAACAAAATCGTCAATTGGTGAATGGATGAACAACTGTGGTATATTCATACAATGGAATACTACTCAATAATTAAAATGAATAAATCACTTAAATATACAACAAAAAGGATGAATCTCAAAAGCATTATGCTAAGAGAAAAAGAAAGCCAGTTTCAAAATGTTACATGCTACATGATCGCCTTCGTGTAGAATTTTAGAAAAGGCAAAACTGTAGCGGCAGAAAGGATACCAGTAGTTGCCAGGGATTAGGGATCCCCTGACTGAAAAGAGGCATGAGGGAACATTTTGGAATGATAGAAATAACTATGTCATAGCTGTGGTGATAGTTACAAACTGTTTTCATTTTTTGAATTCTTTAAGCTGTACACTTAAAATATATAAAGTATAGATGTTATAGATTTATAAAGTATAGAGTTTAAAAGAAGCAATGACAGAGATCTTGGAAATTAACCAGTTGAGAATCAAAGTATAAAGTTGGACTTCACAGTCGTGTTGAAAAACAATGGACAGAGTTGACAGGTGGATCAGTGATCTAGAAGACAAGGTAATGGAATTCTCCTGAAAAACTGCATAACATTCAAAGAATGAAAAGTATGGTATGGTTAGGAAACATGTAATATAGATGCAAAAATTCCACCTTATTTCTGAATGTGCAAATAAAGAAAAGACAGAAAATAATATTGTAATTCTGAGGACTGTCTTCTGTTACTACTTTGATCAGTTCCTTCCTTTAAATAACAAAATACTGCATGAGAAAACTTAAAAGACAAGAGATACACTAGTGGAAATATTTGCAACATGTGGGACAATGGATTAGCTTTTAGACTAAAGAGCAACCTCAAATCCATAAGAAAAAGGCAAATATTAATAATTCAATAAAAAAAGAAAAGGAAATACACAATTAGCTGAATGAGTAATATAAATGACAAATAAATATATGAGAAGATGCTCACTTTCACAAGTGGTGAGAAAAAAAGCTAATTAAATAAGATATTTTTCTAGCATATTAATAAATATTTTAAAATTACATCAAAAGCTATAAAAATATCAAGAGTTAAGGAGAATTTAAGGAAATGACATGGTTAGAAACTGCTTATCGAATATTGCTTTTTCAAGTTAAAACTTAGTATATGTATCAAAAATTAAGATATGAAGATTTTGTGATCCATCAAGCTCACTTCTAGAAATCTGTCCTAAAAAATTTTTTTATCTATAGAGATACAGGTACAAGGATGATTGCATATACTAGCAAAAACCTGTAAATAACATAAATGTCTACCAGGAAATAGTTTAATTTCATTCTATGGAATTCTATTCAGATTTTTAAAAATGACTGTGTTTAATCATCACACAGTAACATGAAAAGATTTCCAAGATATATTGCTAAATATAAAAATTCTACATACAGATGTTTTACAAACATATATATACAGTTACATTATATCTGTTATATTTTAAAATGTGTGTGCAAATGTATGCATTTGAATATTAAAGTAGGGGAAGAATATATGCCAAAATGTTCAAGTGGTAACGAGGAATAGAGGAGGGATTAAGGAGAGCTTTTACATTTGGTTCCATTTGCTAATTAGTAATTCTTCTGCCGGACAGAATCCAGATGAATGTGAACTTACAGGAAACAATGGCAAAGGAAATTCAAAGTACCAACTTATTAGCAGGGCTTATACCTAAAACTCCAAATCATAATTCTAATAAACTGTGTTGGTCAAATTGACTGAAGTCCAAGGCCTAAAAATGGATTTTCAAGGTCCCTTTCTCTTCCTAAACCCAAACTCTGGATTTCCATTTAGCCACAAGGAAGAGGAAGCCAAAGAGATGAGAGTGTCTGAGAATATTGAAAGAATAAAAGAGGGAGAGCTCTCAACGCCAGACCCTTCTTCTTGTTCCTAGAGTTGTTTTTGTTGTTGTTGTTGTTTAATATACATATATAATATATATTTTAATTTCAGAATATTATGGGTTTACATATGTTTTGGTTACATAAATTGCTTTTGTACTGTTTGAGTCAAAATTGTAAGCATGCCCATCCCCAACCCTATTACTTCAAAAAGCCACTTGAAAACAGAAAACAGAAGAGAAAAACAGAGAGAGAGAGAGAAAGAGAGAGAGAGAGAGAGAGGAGCACACGCATGCACGCGCCATGAGAGGAGCACACCCTCATGCTAAAAGCAGATGGAGCACAGACCTCGTGCCTGACCTCATGGTACCTCTTTCCCAGGAGTCAAGGGGATCCAGGCACAACCTTAGAATCCGATTAGTATGGGTGAGAAACAAGAAGGGAAGTGTGAAGAACTTTCCTTTGAAGAAGGAATGTAACTAAGAACTCGTCCTTTCCCTGAATTTTATGTTCCCACACAGGACTGTCTACCTAATTTGCAGAGCCCTGTGCAAATTAAAATTGCAGAGTACCTTGCTCACGAACTATTAAGAATTTCAAGATGGCAATAGCAGAGCATTCAACCAAGTCCAGAGCCATACTGAGTGCTAGGCCCTGGGAGACTCTCTAGGTTGCATACCCATGAAGGCAGCCCTGTTTTCTCTTAAAATATTGTGCTTTACAGGCAAGATCGGTTAACAGTGGGTGAGGCTGGAGGAAAGAAATCAAGACCATCAGGGAAGTCTCTGACCCATAACTCTGCACTCAACACATACTTCTGCTTCAACGTATTTGTATCCAGCAGGGTCTGAGCAGGAACAGACAGAATCCTCACCAAGGGCTGGTTTAGAAAATCTTACTAAAGTGTGTCAGAGTTCTGAGAAAGTGGGAAGCCACTACTCCCTCTAGGCCTCAAACAGCAAAGGGAAGCATGCTTCCTAGAACCCAGGGACACGTGTATCCTGCAAGACCAAGTAAACAGCACTGCCTCGAGTATAGGAACAGCCCTTGCCAAGTGGAGGCCCTGGGGAAGGGAGCCAGGAGAAACATATCCCCACCTCCCTCTCCTCCTGCCCTCATTGGCCTGTGCTTCCCACCGGTGGAATTAGGAGCAAGAGAGCAAGAAGCTGGTTAACATTGCCCAAAAAGGTCTGCCTTCTGGGGGCAAAAGAGATAGAAAGGGGCTCTGGAGGGACCAGTGAAAAGTACCCATCGTGGTGTCCCCCTGGAATCAGCGAGGTCGAAGGAGGCCCTCAGAAGCTTCTGAAAACAGCTCACAAAGAATATTAAAGTAACTTCTAGGCCACACTAGTCACGAATATGCAACATATTTCCTTTCTTACCTCAAATTACGCCAAATTACCTTAGCTCACCACGAGGGTTATACAGTGAGCACCAAATGGCACCAAAGGCCAAATAATATGCCAGTAATGTAAAAATGCCTCAGAATTAGACAGTACCAATGTAAAAATGCCTCAGAATTAGACAGTACCATACTTCGTCCCTGAAAAAGGAAATCAGAATCTAGACTATTAAAAATGAGATGAAAGGGAACAGCACCATAAGAACACCCACCCAAGAAAATGTGAATTTAGGGGATCTCTTGGCAAACATGACCTCTTTAAGGAGTATTTAAGATAAAAGGATGGCAGAGATTCCCAGTAGGTGATTTCAGAGAAGAACAGTCAATTAAGCAATTCCAGGGGCTTGAGATCAGTCTGCATCCCATAAACACCGTCAATGTTCCCCTATGTTGGTGACAGTCTGTGCTGAAAAATCTAAAGCAATTACTTTTGTCCTCCCAGGCCTTTGAGCACCTACTTCAATCAGATAAAAAGGTTAAAACAAGAGCTAAATATGCCCCTTTCTCACCACGAGGGCAGCTTTGTGCTTGATAGAAGCATTCATTGAGGCTGATTCATTCAAGATTTGGGGGCCAGGTAACAAAGGTGGTCAATTGGGGCACTCAAAAACAGCAATTGCCAAACAACTGGGAACGGGAACATTTGAAATCAATATCACTTGAAAAATACAGTGCAGCTCATTGCATTCCTATTATAATTTGACTTTCCTCTGCTTTAGCCAGGAAACAGTAATGACAGTTGAAAAACATTTATTCACTCATTCTTTCTTTCATGGTATTTTGTTTTGTTGCATTTATTTTCCTGCTTTTTCATCTCCGGTTCTATGTGGGACATTTTTATCATAAAAAGCAAGGGAAACATTTCACTGTAATGTCATCCTCTAGCTATGTGATCTCAGGTGAACCGATTCACAGAAAAATAACCTTTAGGAGAAAAATAAATTTCAGCAGCATCTTCAAACCCTCACTGCACAGATGAGACATAGAGTTGGGGAATATTGAAATCTCCAGGTAAGTGAGGGCAAGAGCTAGTTCTCTGCACCTATCCATGCCCTTTCAGTAATTACACAGTTCACTTTATTTAGCACAGTTCAGCTCAAGATGCTTCAATTCAATAATTAACATCTAAGGAGTGCCAGCCACGTGGAGGACACTCTTAATTGGCATCAGAAATTTAACGACGAATTTAACAGCATCATATCACAATAGAGAAAGTGTGGATTTTGACAGCAGAATCGTTTCAAATTCTAACTCAGCCACTTATGAGCTATGAGATTTTTGGAAAGTCACTGGGTCATTCATTCATTTATCTGTTTGTAAGGCAGGAATCATCCCACCTAACTCAAAAAGTTGTAAGAATTTAATAAAATAATGGATATAAAATCTCAGCACAATGCTAAAATGACTTTTTTCAAATCCCATTTTCCACCTCAAAGGTCTCCATGTTATTCCTTCTCCACAATTCCATAGCACTTTGTAATACCTCTATGATAACATTTATAAAACTGTTCCATAGTTATGTTTCTGTGTGCCAATAGATCTTTAGTATTTTGAGAGGAGGACTGTGTATTAATTATTATTTAGTTATTACTGGTGACCAAAAGTGATACTATATGTGAAATCACTTCATTAACATAAAGCACCTGTGATGGTTAGTTACATGTGTGAACTTGCCTGGGCTATGCTACCCAGTTATTTCATTAAACACTAATCTAGGCATTGCTGCAAAGCTATTTTCTAGAAGTGATTAACATCTATAATCAGTTGACTTTGAGTAAAGGAGATTATCCTCCTTAATCTGGATGGGCCTAATCCAATCAGTTGAAAAGCTTAAGTTTCCCAGAAGTAGAAGAAATTCTGCCTGCGAGCTACAGTGTTGGCTCTCGCCTGAGAGTTTCCAGCTAGCCGTTCTGCCCTACAGAGTTAGGATTTGCCGACTCCACAATCACATAAACCAATTCCCTGAAATGCATCTCTTTTTAGATAGATATAGATGACATAGATATCAATATAGACATAGATTGATATTCTGCTGGTCCTATTTCCCTGGCAGAATCCCAACTGATATAAATTTGCACTAACTAATACAGCATCATTCAAATATTTGTCATTACCTATTGTTTTAGTCCATTTTGACTGCTATAACAAAATACGAACAGAAATTTATTTCTCACAGTACTGGAGGCTGAGCTGTCCCAAATCAAAGCACTGGCATATTTGGTGTCTTGGTGAGTGCCCATTTCCTTGAAGACAGCAATCTTCTCACTGTAACCTCACTTGGTGGAAGACATGAGCAGTCTCTCTGAGGCCTCTTCTGTAAGGATACTCACCTCATTTACAGCTCTAGCCTCATGACCTAATCACCTCCCAAAAGTCCCATCTCCTAATACTATCACCTTGGGGCCTGCAATTTCAGCACATGAGTTTGGGTGAGGGGAGGCATAAACACTCAGACCACAGCAACTATGATCCTTTTAACCTTAAAATTCCATGAACTTATCCTGAGTTCGGCTTCTTCCTACTTCTCATTACTGCTTAATAAATTTTGTTAAGACACTCATTTTATCTTTTTACTTTCAATTCTGCCATGAGCTATATATACAACTTTTGGAGATTTATTCAAACTTTCAAAGTCTTAGCTTTTTTATATGTCAGATGAAATATAAATGGAATTATGTAGGTAAACTATTTTCACAGTGCCTGGAACATAATGAGTATTCAATAAGTGTTAGTTTATTTTATTGTTGTTATTTTTCCATTATTATTACTGTTGTTGGTCCGAGACCATGGAAGAAGTCCATTGTGTCACCTTTCTGACTCACGTATTAGGCTGCTGACGTTATCTGTTGGGGAGAACATTAGGAAAGGAGACTTGAAAAGCGAGTTATGGTAATACCACCAATAACTACCTGTGTGAACCTGGGGTAGACACTTAATATACCCCTAGCTCAATTCCTCAGTGGGGTAAATGCTGGGCCCTTCTTTTTCATTATTCTGAAGTTCAAATAAGTCAGCATAAGAGTACACCAGAAATGAACAAACACACACAAAAATAGTGTATATTCAAGACATACTTGTTGAATGAATGAATGGTCATATGAATGACTATTGATAGAAAAGACTTCTACAAAGTAGAAATGGTACACCAATTCATCATAGAAAACAGGGCATTCACTGACCAGGTTACCCTCTAATGCATATCATGAAGTTTGAAGTTAAGAATCCATAGGCAGATGCAAAATTAGATATTAAAACCACACAATGACACATGTTTATTTTATTGATGTTGTTGGTAAATACCTAAGGGGAGAATTAAAAACCAATGTGGTTGAAAATAAGAGGTTGAGGAGAAAATGATGCATTTTACCACATGAAAAAACAGTTTGCTCTTATGATGGATTTTTCGCACCGTCAATAGCCTGTATTTAGAGGGGGGAAATGACACAGAAAACACAATCATATAGGGAGAAAATGAAAATGGTGATTGCTATTTACAAAATCCAATGTACTAAATATTCAATCTCTGCTATTTTAAATAAAATTTCCATAGGCACACACACACATACACATGTACACTATGCTGCCTAAACTGAAAAAGCAATCAGTAGAGTGGAAGACAGGCAGGCCCAAGTTCCATAATATCACAGGCCAGATGTGGAGAAAATTGGGTCGGAAATGAGGTAAGTGGAAAGAGCAAGGCAGGCAGAGAAACTCCAGCACAGGCCGTGGCAGCCAGTGGATATCTGGGTGAATGAGGCAAGTGCAAGTGGATCCAGGCAAACAGCATCCAGAAAGGACAGCAAGGGACTCCTGCAATGCGGAGGTGGATGGAGGGTGGAGTGTGGGAGTAGGAAGATGGGAGTGGGGATTTGGGGGGTAGAGTGAAGGGGGAGGATAGGGAGAAGTCAGGATAAGTTTGGGTAGATATCTCCTAGGAATCCTGGAACAGGATCCCAGCAGCTTTCCCAGATTGAGAGATCAGACTTTCCTTTAACTACCTGTTCCCAGTCCTCTGTTTCTCCCAAGTGTTCATCCTCAGCCATTTACTTCTCTTAATTTATGTATTCCCCATGATCATCTCACCTCCTTCCATGGCCTCAGCTATCATCTATATGTCAATTGTATACAAATCTAGTTTTAGTCCAGATCTATTCCTGAGCAGCAGATCCATGTAATTGTCTATGGAATGTTTCCATCAATATGCCCTGCAGTATTGTTAAGCACATTATTCCCAGTGCTGAATAAGTCCTGCTTCTCCTCTTACTTCTCTTGCATTTTCAGTTCTGTTTAGACAACCACTCCGCCCAGTTACTCAAGTCTGAGTCATTTCTATTTCATTTCCTCTATCACTCGGGATCCCCACATGTCCACTGGGTCACTTCATCCACTGGGACAATTCTATTATAACACATAATGCATTGACCTACAATTATTTGTTTGTGTGTTTTTCTCCCTCATAGTCTGAGCTTTTAAAAAACAAACAGTTAAGCACATACTAAGAACTTAATGGGTGATTGCTAGATACATCCCCAAACTGTACTGGAGTGCCTAAATGGCTCAGAGCTGAATTGACTGAGATTAAGTCGACCTATATAATCTCTGATCAGAATAGTTAAGGTTGCAAAATTACATTTCTGCCATCATTCCTTTTCTCTACTTGACAAGAGATAGCAAAATTGTGAAACCTGCCTCTCTGAGCTCAGTCATCCACCAAAATCAGGCACCTATGTGCTATTAGAACAGCAGTGGTGCCCCATTGAGTATATGATAGCCCCAGGCAGTGTGGCTCCATTCAGCTTCAAAAAGAGCACAAAACCTAAGGGAGGAATATGAGACCCAGGGAGTGTTTTGTTAGTCTAGACATGCTTTAGATAAGAAGGACACAGTTATATTGTTTATTTGTGCAATGATATTTTCCTTTAAAATGCATTTAGCTGAGTGATCATACAGGATGGCAGTTGATTTGTATCCCTGTTAAGATGCAAATTTGTTATTTGATCTAAGATATACAATCTCACTTTCTTCTGCCTCAATATCACCATCTAATAAAAGGAATAATCTACACACATGTCATCTAGTATTTTCTGTCACTTGGTTTACTCTCTTGTGCAGGTTCAAGGCCAAGATCAGCATCAACTCTGAAACAGACTACAGATATTCTGTGAGCCAAAATAGAGATGTGGAAATGTTGAGAAAATGCTTGTCCCCATCACAATATGTATATCCTAGAAGAGCTTTCTTTGAAAGGAAAGAAATGTATGTATATTGCAAATAGGAGAGATTTGATTGGGTCTAAGATAAACCTCTCAACTCCAAGAACCAGGGTTTCTCAAAGATCAGGAGGGGCTCACCCAAGCCATCTTCAGTTTTTGGGGCTCATTTGTATATCAAAAATTGAATATAACAAAACAGGATTATAAAAATTGTGATACATTCATATTCAATATTTTGAACATTTTAACACAAAACACATAATATTGTATGCAGAGCTGCGTTTGATTGTAGGGTTGGAGAACTTGAGACCTAGGCCAAATGAGCCTTCTCTTCCCTCCTCCTCTGCTCACCCAAGAGGTTCTGCCAGACATCGTTGCTTCTTTTTAAAGAGCAGGAGTCTGACCCTCTTTTTCTTCCTTATTTATTTCCCCATTAAAGCCAATTAATGGTGAGAAAGAGAGAGAGAGAAACTAAATTACATGGCATTTGTTTGATGCATAGCGTTTTTTGTTAATAATTACCATAGCAGTCATCCAGTTAGCTACCTCCAGAGAGTTTCAAAAACTGTTTTTTCAGTGAGGCTGTATTCCTTCTGTCTTTCACCTCCTTGAATGTAAGAATGCATTCAAAACTTCCTGTCTTGGCTATGATAGAGCATAGTGCAAAAAATCTAATGTTCCCAGTAAGAACAATAAGAAAAGCCAGACACAATTTTTCAAAAACAGGGGAAAAAAAACCAAAACACCTCTTTTAAAGTGTCGGAGTGCTGTTGAACCATCCAGAACCACGGAGGGCAATATCCTAGAGAAAGGAAAGCTCATCGAGGTAAGATCAACTTTCTACCTGCCACTTTTTCCCTTAAAATAGTTGCCAAATTTTGACTCAAGGCTGAAAGCCAAGGAGCTAGGCAGAGAGACAGCAGAGCTTTCCACAATTTTATAACGTTAAGAAGATGAAAATGTCAGCTCTTGGCTGGTAAATCATCCAGACTCGAAGGGCCAAAATCTCTAAGGGAGATGCAGAAAAGTGGGTCCAATATTGATCACCAGTATTTTCCGTGAGGAATTTGATGGTTCTTAAACTCTCTAGAGCAAGGGGTCCAAAAGTCAAACAGAAAGGGACCAAAAATCATGGCAGAATTTGGGGGATTCCTATGGTACTTTGGAAACAAAAATTGGAGTTAAGGCCACACCCCCAATTAGGCCACACTAGTAAACAGCACAGGCTCTCCTGTGGCATCCCTGGAGTACTACATTCCAAGAGTGAAAGTGAACTAGAGGTCCATTACACATTAAAAAGATTGAAACTCAGGATTTCTACTTCCATCTAGGACATAAAAATTGAACATAATATTGATTTCCCCTAACAATGAGGAAAAGCTAAAGAACCTACAAAATCACAACTTTTCCAAGCCCACCAGGGAGCAAAGGTATTATAACAGAGCAACAAAGTTTCCTGAATTCCAAGGAAGGATAGACTCCTCCAAAGGAGTGATCAAAGGTGATCTGAGTCACCTGCAGCAGAGCATGAAAGGATTGGATGGCTGAATTGTTGGAGTCAGTGTGGATTAGCACATCAGTCCGGAATAGCCTATGGCCCCAAACACAGTGGAAATTCACACTCACTTGCAGGCTCTTCTTCATGGGCCTCCACCGGGTGCTTATGAGAAACATTGGGGAAGGGCAAGAGATGAGAGAGAGCACTCCTAAGAGATACAGGTCTGCAGAAGTCAACTGGCTGTCACATCAGAGCCTCCTCTGTGCTGAATCCTTCTTTCATAGGAAGAAAAATACTTAAGCTTCCAAGGGAAAGACAGCAAACAGCCCATATGCACACAAAAAGATAGGCCATATCATTACTCATTAGGAAAATGCAAACTAAAACTACAGTAAAATATCATGACATACCCATCAGAATGGCTAATATCAAAAAGGTTGACCATAGTAAGAGGTAACAAAGATGCTGGGACAATCAGAATTCTTACAGGTTATAGACATACTCTGGTCTATTACGTACTGCCAAGCATATTAGTAATACCACTTTGGAAAACTATGTCTAATAGAACTGTATGTATGCATTTTACTCTGAATCAACATTCTACTTGCAAATAAATACTCAATAGAAATGAATACATATATTCACCAAGAGCTGTATATAGAAATGTTCAAAGCTGCCCAAATCATAATGGCTGAAACCTAGAATTAACTGAAATATCTGTCAACAATAAAAGAGTATTTTCCACAGGACCTTCCTATAATAGAATGATATAGAGCGATAAAAATGAACAAATCATTGCTCCTTGCAACCACATAAATGATTATCATAAACATAATGTTGATTAAAGAAATGAGACATGAAGCAGCACATACTATATGATTCCATTTATGTAAAGTTCAAACACAGGCAAAACTAATCAGTAGTGACAGAAATCATTACTAACTTTGGGGATTGGCATAGCAACAGGGAATAGATAGGAGCCTGGCCTCTGAGATGTTGGTAATATTTTATCTCCTGATCTGAGAGGTAGTTAGCTACACAGGAACTTACATTGTAAAAATTCATTGAACTATAATTTTATTATTTATGCAATTCTCTGTTGTATACCTTACTTCAATAAAAATTTACATGAAAATTGTTTTCAAGCAGAACATAATATATGCAGTTTTGAAATATCAAAAAACATCAAAAAATTTAAATTATGCTTGCAATTTAGTAGGCACTATTAACTGCTTTACAAATAATAATGCATATAGACTTTAGAGCCACCTTATAATTTATTATTATCCCCATCTTACAGATGAGAAGACTGAGGCTTGGCAAAGTTAGGTAACTTTCCCAAATTTTCACAGAAGCGTCAGACAAGGAATTTGAACCCCAGCAGTTTGTTCTCTTAACTAGTGCCTTATACTATAGAAAAGAGTTGTAGCATCTCCTCCCCTTCCGCTCTACCTGAATGTGCTAACTTGTATATTCTTCAAAGTTCTCTTATGTATGTAGATATTTTGATTATAAGAAAATCAATATTAATAATAGCTTCCATTTGTTTTTATTCCCCTTCTTAATATTTTAGATGTTCTGAAATAATTAGCAATGGGCTCGTGAGCAATGAATGAATGACATTTATAATTTCAGACAATTCCATCCATTTTAAGACAGGAAGGTAGCTATTGATTTTTCATCTTTCTTATTCTATGATTTTACAAATTATGTCTCAGAGTTATTCCCAGGCAAATGAAGTGGGTCTGGTCTGAAGTAATCCACTCACTCATTCATTCATTCACTCAACAAGCAGCGTTTGAAGACCTGCTATGTTTCAGGCACTGTTTTAGGTGTGGGGGGATTTTAAATAGGATGTCCAGGGAAGGCTCTCTAAAGAAGCAACATTTGAGTGGAGGACTAAATAAAGTGAGGGATTAAAACACACAGATACAAGTGATAGATATTGATTGATAGATTAGATAGATGATACATGGATGATACATATCTGGGTGAAGAGTGGTCCTGTCAGAGAGACCAGAAAGTACAAAGATTCTGAGGTAGAAAACACTTGGCAATTTGGGAAAACAACAAATAGCCCAGAGTTCCTGGAGTGGAGTGAGCTGGAAAGAGAGAGACTGAATGAAACTGGAAAAGTCATCCGAGGCCAAATCCTTTAGCGCTATGTACACTCTGATAAACTTGGAATTTGTTCCAAGTGTGACATGAAGACATTGAAGGCTATTGAGTAGGAATGAATAATAACAGAGTTTCATTTCCAACAGATCTCTTTGGCAACAATACAGAAAATACATCACGGGAGAGAGGCAAAGGGGGCAATACTGACGGCTGTAATGATTCATACCGTAGTCAGACAACATCTTTTTGTGAATTTTTTAATATCAAAAGTTTAGTTCCACTTCCCGAAATACTGTGTTATTGGCCTAGTCTAGCTCTGTGATGGGATTCAGTCCTTTGCCTATGTGAGTGAATGGGTTCCCCCTTCCTCTCCATAAAACAACGAAGTGATGTCGAATCGTTCCTTAAAACTGGTGCCAAGACAGCCTTGCTGTATTAGTTTACTAAGGTCGTGGTAATGAACTACCACAAACTGAGTGGCTTAAGCCCCAGAAATTTATTGTCTTACAGTTCTAGAAAACAGAAGTTCACAACCAAGGTAGTGCCAGAGTTGTTGTCTTCTGAGCGTTGTGTGGGAAGGATCCGTTCCAGACCCTCTCGTTGGCTTGTAGAGAGCTGTTTTTCCCCTGTTTCTTTACATTGTCCTCCCTATATGCTTGTCTCTTTCTCTTCACATGATGCTCTTTTTATAAAGACACCAGTCAAATTGGATGAGGGCCCACCTTAATGGCCTCACCTTAACTTCACTAATTACGTCTGTAATGACCATTTCCAAATAAGGTCACATTCTGAGGTAATGGGGGTGAGAAATTCAACATACAAATGGGGTGGGAGACAGGACAATTCAACTCATAATGCTTATAATAGGCAAAAAATTAAGACCTAGGAAAAGAAAGATTTCAAAAATGACCCCTTCAGCTAGGTATACTTGTGTCGCATGCATGGAAGTCTTGTGTTAGTGTCTTTTGTGGATTGTGGCAGTGAAATCTACCTTTAACATAACTGTAGTAACATCCATGACATCAGCACCTACTATCAGCCAGGCCCCGTATGGTCTTTTATATATATTATCTCATTTAGTCTATACACACTTTCCATGAGGTAGATCTTATTATCTACATTCTACAGATGAAGAAATTAAAGCCCACAGAATATTAATAATTTGGCCAAAGTAAATACTTTGGGTAAAATAAAATGCCAATATAAATTCTTGGCCATACTATTTTTTCCTTTAAATTCCTCATCAATTAGAAGAATTATACAACAATGAATATAAAATGTATGAGCACTAGGTAGAATCATAGAATAGTTTATATCAAACCATATTAAGCAAAAAAAAAAGGAAAAATACAAAATTGTGTATGTGCTATAATGTTATCTGTGTAAAAAGTACTATATATCTAAATATATATCGAAAGAAATCAGACACTGAGATAACCTTTGGGAGTTTGAGTTAGTGCCATTATAGTACAATTTTCTTCTTAATGTCATAAATGCATAAATGTTAATGTTAACATTTACAAGTAAAAGCATAATTAGAAGTTGTTAATATCTTAATCCCCTTTCCAAACTAATTAGAACTAGGTTTCAAATGCCAGCATGCATCTCCTCAATGAAATCATTTTAAGTCTGCAAGAATATATAAAGCAACATTTAATCTCAGCATCAAACAATTCATAATGTTATGTCTTTCCCTTCACCCTGACTTCAAGGGCTATAATAGGAAAATCTAAAGGGCTTCAAGAGCTGGCTGCTCTATAAACTCTATAAATATTGGAGATCAAGTGTCATGAATGAAGTAAGCACAAATCCACTTCTAATTAGATGCGGCAGGGAGGACAGCCAGCCATCTGGCTTGGATTATACTCCTGCGAATTCAGCTGAGGTGGGGTGATAACTCAGAGGGTTGCACAGAAAGCTTGTTTCATCTCCCTTCATCTACCTCCATCCCTTCCCCTCATCTGTCCCCTATGGAGAGGAAGCTTGCAAAGAGAAGAGGCACAGCTTCCCGGAGAACTCCATGAGTACTGTCTGGAGATCTTTTTGCCATTCACTGAATATTCATGGTAATCTCCTGCACATTAATATTTATGACAATTCCCCGAATATGTGTCTGGTGTGTGACTATGAAAGAATAACACACATTAATTATTTTCTTTGAGTTGCTACCCAGTAGATCAAATTTGCATGCCGTAGGGGAGCTGCTGGAAGTGGGCCTCTGGCAGGAAGCCTAGTGTAACCCTCCAGGTCTGATTCATCTCCCTTAATGGCATGTGCCATTGTAGTTGATAACGATGCCGGTAAAAATTGGGTCACCAAACAACTCTTGCAGTTAATCTGACCACATCATGGTGAGAGAGTCTAGTAAATGCTAATTTCTCTTTTTCCACCAAGCTGTGTTAATCCAATCAAGTAATATATGTCTGTAGTTGCAGGAGTCTCTCTAATCAACACATTATTCTTTGATTCTGAACTGCCCCCTGGATTTCTCTATTCCTGAGGGTCTCTAAAATAAATTTCTCAGAAAGGCAATGGCCTACTGAAGTGATGTCTTCTCAGCATCATAGTTGTCCAATTAGCAGGGGTCGAAGGCTTAGTGAAAGAAATTGTATATCTGCTACGGAAGGAACAGAAAGAAACGTGGAGGATTAGACTACTGTGTTTCCATCATAGAGGAAGGAGAAATATGGTCACAATCTTTAATTGTGGTTTCCTTCAGAATACATGCTGACATGTCCTGTTCCAGAGGGTGACCCATACCTAGCTCACTGAATTTTTGCAGATTGAAAAATTGAAGTCCCCATACAACACACAAGTCCTGGAACAGGACACTGGGTCTAAAAGACTTCATTGCAGTTTGCATTATTCAGTTATTACAGTAAATGTTCCTTTGATTGTTATTACTTGATTAATCTGTTTTCAGATTTTGCCTCTACCATTTTCTATCCTCATTAAGTATTCATATATTCATGTTTTCCTTAAATTTTATGCTGTTTTTCAACCATTGAGCATCCAGATTAGCATATAAGAATAATCCGATACTTTTCTAAGAAATGAGAAACTGGTTTAGTTCATTGATTGCTTTCTCAAAGCTTTTCTGTATGAATTTGCAAAGATTTTTCTGTACCATAATGTTTCTTTCAATACTCTGAAAGGCAGTGACCATGCAGTAGTACATTTTCAAAAATTTAAACTAGAATTTAATTTCATATTTTCAGACCTAATAGATGATACTCAATATTTTCTATTCTTGAAAGTTATTTTCCTTTTAAGAATTAATTATCATTTATAATACTAATTATATATTAATATTTTTAAATTTTACATTCAAAAATAAATCTGATGGTCTGAAAATCATTAACCATAATTAAAGCTGCTATTTATTGAGTATTTATAATATGTCAAGTATTGTTCTAAATATTATAATGCACATTTATATATTTAATCCTTCTGAGCCTGAGATGTAGACTAAATAACTAACTCGAGGTGCTACAACTCTTATCATCAAAGCTGGGATTTAAACACTGATTCTATAAGTGTAAAGGCCTGTGCTTAACCACGCCACTGTGCTAACCTTCAGGTGTTTTGGGAGCCCTGATGATATATTTGGTGACAAACCCAATCTCTGCATCGTGCAGTTGTCCCGGTGCATGACATTTACGTGGCTTATAACCTTCTGGCTACGTCTGCCGACAGAGAAGGCAGGGGGTTGGAAGGGTCGCTCCCATGACCACAGAGATCTATTTGAAGATTGTTATGTCTGGTGTCTCACATGGATTTCATTGACTTTGGGATTAACAGATAGTGTATTGGGGAGCACATGAAACTCCTGGATTATCATGGTGCCTCTCTCTAGTTCTCAAAACATTTTACCTTTAAAACACAGATGTCTTCTGTGGGAATGGAAAACTTTACACACATTTTAAAGATGAAACATGAAACTTCAAAGAAATATTTCACTCTTGACTTATTCTTTTCCAACCCCCCAGGGTTTCCATTTACTTCCCCTGCAGTTAGGAGAGTGGAAAAGTTTGACACACTCTTTGATGTATTTTAAAGTCTCTACTCAGTGACATTTGGCTCTTAGAAACTAGTCGATTTCTTTGAGAAAAAAAGAGAGTATTTATGAAAGGGAAACCTCTGTAGGTAAATTATGTACAATTGGCACCTTTTCCAAAATTTTACTAAGCTACAGTTGTGTCAAAGAAAGTCTCCATCCATTGTACCCAGAAGAACCTGTTTAAAAATCTCAAGCTCAGTCTGAAATATCTCATGCCAAGAACTTCTTAGTCCAGGCAGAGAAATTAACATCTGATCTAGTGTTTACATGCACAGGAAAAACACACAGGACAAGAGAAATGTTACCCGTCACTGCTGGTTCTTCTTTTCAGTTGCCCTGAACTGGCTTTATACAGGAAGCTGTGCTGATGAGGATGCCATGGCAGCCTGTGGCTTGCTGTTGAGTGACAGGTGCAGTGGCGAGAAGCAACATGTATAACAGAAAGTGCAAGGGCTGAGAAGTTACAAAGACCTCATTAAATTCTGCCCTTGTCACTTGATTGTGATTTGTCCTTCAGGGAGTTACTTAGGCCCTTTGAACCTCAGTTTCTTTGTCTGTAAATGGGAATGATAATAATACTGCATAAATTAATTGGGAATATTAAAGATGTAAATAAATGTAAAGTGCATAGATCAGAGCTGGACACATAGCTAGTTTTCCCAAAAATGCAGCCATTATCATCATCACCATTAATCTGGGGAGACTGGGAGATGCTCCTGACAATGCCGTCACCTGACATTCCAGGCTTCCCTCTGTCATCTCTGGGAGAGTCACATACTTTGGAGGCAGACTGGGTTGGAATCCACACTCTGATCCCCAACAGCTGCGAGACCTGTCATGCTTCATTCTCCTCTTTAACCTTCAGTTTCTTAATTGATAAAGGGAGGATTGAAAAACTTAGTTTCGTAAGATGGTTAGAACAAAATGAGATGATATATGTCAAGTGGCCAGTAGATACATATAGGTGCTCAGAGAAAGTTAGTTATAACCATCTTCATAACCATCAGCACTTACTGTAAAATTCTTCTCTTCCAGGATACATGTCCTCATTATCGTCGATAATACCTGTGGTCTTCAGCTACAATGTATTCAACTGAGAGTAGTAGAAGATTTCCATGGATATTGAAGTTTGAATTTCAGCTCCAGAACTTACTTGCTGTGTGTGACCTTAGGTAAGTTTCTCAATATCTCTTAACCTTAATTTCCACATCTGTTAAAAAATTTCACATCAAATATAAATAGTATAAAATTAAATAGGAGAGTGCATACATGCGCAGCATAACATTTTAGAAACATATTCAAAAAATCATGCCTACCAGATAATGTTTGCACCCAGGATACTTTTGATTGCAGGTGTATATTTTGTCCCGGTACCTTGCTTGACCTTTTCAAAGGTATAGATTTTTGTTTTATAATTTTTAGCAGAATTTTAAGCTTCTTGCCAGTGAGGACCCTGTATTTTATGGTAATTTTTTTTTTATTTCAGCATAATATGGGGACACAGATGTTTAGGTTACGTGTGTTGCCCTTGCCCCCCCTCCCCCCCTCAGTCCAGGTTTCAAATATGTCCATCCTATTGCGTGGTGCGCATTGCACTCTTTGTGTATGCACATACCCGTCCCTTCCTCTTCAATTTCTTTT